>BQNB010020987.1:0-64806 GCA_026074375.1 Tanacetum coccineum | reverse complement strand
AGTGGTGATTTAGCCATAAATAACATATTACACATGAAATAATGATAATAAAAAGTATAAAGGAATTTAGAAGACCTTAGGGATGATGTATGAGATGAGAAATGAATGCTAAACCCGTGTTTAGATTCAAAACCAAAGCTTGCACAAAGAAACCCTAGCTTTCCTTAATAAAAACCCAAATCTTGATTTCTTGCTTAATACTTGCAAATGGTGATTCAATGGTTGGAAACACCTTAGAATGACTTATAATAGGTGTGTATAAGAGTGTATGGGTTGTATAAAAATTGATATGGATTGTGTTGGGACCTTGTTTCTTGCCGTGGCCATGTAGAGAGAAAAAAGAAGGTTTTTGTTTGATTTTTGTTAAGTGTAAAGTGTGTAAGTTACTTCTCTTATGAAATGTATAAGTAGTAACATGCATGACTAGTCAAGGGGACAAGCATGGTTCAAAAGGATGGTCATGGTATGGTCCCTAGTCAAAGTATGCTAGGCATGGTGGGTATGGTGTGCCATTAAAGAGGTATGGTGTTCATAAATGAAGCATGGCATGAAATTGACCAACTTGAAGTCCTATCTTATTTTTCATGTATATATTTGTATATGATGCATGATTTTCGGTGGAACAAAGATATACATGATATATTTATGTAATTTTGTGTATTGGGTATAAAAGTGGGTATTTGTTGAAGCGTAGGAAAGTTTTTGTGGTTCCGGGAGTGCCTAAACGCAATTTATCGCGAAACGTATACACTTTACGTAAGCAACAAAAATAAAATATAAAAGTTAATTATTACTTTTGAAAAATAATATAATGATGGCTTGACATAAACTTCAATTCGATTGGTGTCCGTTTACGTTGGTTGTTGATTTTTAGTTCACGCGATTTAACTTAACACTTAAAATTAAAAGCGAACGCGTACGAGAAAAGAAAAAAAATAAATAGTGAAAAATGACAAAATGAATGATGTCATAAAATGACCTGAAAATACGAAATGTTACACTTGGGTAGATCCCTCCGGTTCTGGTTGGATCATAGGACAAATACCTAACCTTACCACCTTATGACTTCAGAATCGTCGTGAAATAAGATGTTGTAGGGTATGAGATCGTAACCATAAAACCTTTTTCGAAGAGTATCAAGCACTTTGAGTCTTTTAGATCACATTTTAATTACATTTCTCCCCTTATTTTAAATTCTAAGTCACTTCGATTTTGAAATACTGTGTGATTAAAATTTGTCTTGAAAAGGCCATGGGGAAAAATGTTGAAGCTTAGCATGAATTATTTGGAACTGTGTCATCTTGCTCCCCCTCAATTTTACATATGTTTGACACCAATAAAAATGATACCAAGTTGTAAAATCGATATAAAATTGAGGTTGAACACTTAGTCATCTTATAACTATCATTCTATTGAATTGTCATTATTATCTTGTTGTTATTAAGAGACTTTTTGGAATGGTTTTGAATACATAAAGTAATGTCGTGAGATTGATTATCCAAACTCATTAAATGTTGTTTCGAAAAACCTCCCCTTGAAAGATGAGTGTTGAACACACAAGTATTGAAAGATTATGATCGTCAGTGAGAAATTCCTTGAAAAATTGTGTTTAACATTTTGAAAAACATCATATAAAGATTCTCTTCCAACTCTAAGGTAAGCGCACTTACGTACCTATCCTTTTTCCTTAGCTAAAACTTTGAATGTCTGTAATGAACAGCTCAGACCGAGAAAATTGATTTCTCGTTGTTAGGAATAAGTTATCTTCATAGATAAACCTTTCCTTTATTTGAAGTCCGGGTACGTACTGATATTGTGCACATAAGCCATCAAGAAAACTTTAGAAATGACATGTTTTAGAACTTATGAACTCCTGTTCGAACTTCATTATACACGCCCGTGTCCCGATATTAATCAACATTTCAAGGTACGAAAATGTTATCGATTCCAAGAGACATGTATTTTTTGATTTTGTATTTTCTTTTTGAAATTTTATATTTTTGTATTTGTTTTTATATGTTTTATATTTTTGTATTTTGCTTTTCTCAAAAATATTTACAAGTCGATGTTTGATGAAATATCAAGCAGATTCATTTGTCAGAACCTCCAGTTCTGCTGGAGTCAAACATCTCATACCAATTCGTCTGACAAGATACTGAAACCTATCTTCGGGTAAGGCTTTAGTAAACATATCAGCTAATTGGTATTCAGTTCTGACAAAGTACAATTCAATTATACCGTTTTCAACCTGTTCCTTGATAAAATGATATCGAGTATGGATGTGCTTGGTACGGGAGTGCTGCACGGGGTTGCATGAGATTGCTATGGCTGACTGAGAGTCGCAATACAACGGTATTTTGTTGTAGTTGAAGCCATAATCCTTAAGTTGTGTCCTCATCCACATTACTTGAGCACAACTTGCAGATAACGCCACGTACTCAGCTTCTGCTGATGACATTGCAGTGCAGTCCTGCTTCTTTGACATCCAGCTGACTAACTTATCACCTAGGAACTGTATTCCTCCAGAAGTGCTTTTGCGAGTATCAAGACATCCGGCATGGTCGGCATCTGAAAAAGCTGTTAGTTCAAAGCCAGAATCCTTCGGATACCAGAGTCCCATGTTAATGGTACCCCTTAAGTATCGAAAGATCCTTTTAACCTCTTTGAGGTGTTTTTCAGTCGGTCTTGCTTGATACCTTGCACAATAACATACTGCTTGCACTATATCTGGTCTACTAGATGTCAGATACATGAGTGACCCGATTTTACTACGGTAGTCAGTTTGGTCTACGAGTTTTCCACTCAAGTCTGCATCCAGTTTAGGTTTGGTAGCCATTGGTGTACCAACGGTATCACATTTTTCCATACCATGTTTTTTAAGTATTTCTAAAGCGTACTTGGCCTGATTGATAAAGATACCTCATGGGGATTGGTGGATCTGAAGTCCTAAAAAGAATTTCATTTCCCCCATTAAGGACATCTCAAATCTACTATGCATTAATTTTTCAAATCTTTTAGAAAATTTAGGGTTTGTAGACCCGAAAATAATGTCATCGACGTAAATTTGCACAAGTAGAATGTCCTCCCCGTATCTTATCGTGAATAGAGTAGGGTCAATGGTACCTTTAGTAAAACCTTTGGACATCAAGAAATTTGAGAGTTCATCATACCAGGCTCTCGGAGCTTGCTTCAATCCATATAGAGCTTTCCTTAGACGGTAAACTTTTTCTAGATGATCAGGATCAACGAACCCATCTGGTTGTGCAACATAAACCTCCTCCTTCAGTGGACCATTAAGAAATTCTGTTTTGACGTCCATTTGATAGATTGTAAAAGACTTGTGTGCAGCATAAGCGACGAAAATCCAAACAACTTCCAAGCGAGCAACTGGAGCAAATGATTCCTCGAAATCAATACCCTCTTCCTGAGCATAACCCTTAGCTACAAGTCATACCTTGTTGCGAATTACAGTTTGGTCTTCATCCTTTTTGTTCTTCCATAACCACTTTAGTTTGATTACGTTCTTACCAAAGGGTTTGTCAACGAGTTCCCAGACTTGGAGTCTGTCAAACTGATGAAGCTCTTCCTGCATTGCCTCTATCCATGCAGAATCAGCCATTGCTTCCTTAATGGTTTTCGGTTCAGCAGTACTCACGGTGAGTGCGAACATACACATTTTAGGATCGGTTGCAAGTTGTCGTCTTGTTTGCACTGGCTTTGATGGATTTCCACGAACTTGTTCTAGCAGGTGATCTTTTGTCCATCAGTATTCGGAATTGTGTGGTTGATAGAAGGTATGCATATTTGAATTATCAATGTTGCGTGAGGAAGACTTAGCAATTTCTTGTACCTGTGTACAGAAAGGATTGATAAATTCATCTTGTTGGAACTGTGCATCTTCTGCTTGATTATCGTTGTTTTCCTCAACATTAACATTTGTTGGAGTTGTTGGTTCTGTTGAATATGGATTATTCGTTGTAGGTGGTGTGTTTTGTTGTTTAGAATTGTCGGTGGGAGAAATAGAATTGTTGACACTTGAAGTACCTGAAGTGAAAAATTCATCATACAAAGGACCGAAAAGAAGATCCAACTCTTGTTGTGACAAAACTGTTGTATCAGCTGTAGGAGAAACATTTTGTAGTTAGGGGACGGGGCCAGAGTTGCCATAATCTGACGCCTTTTGTCGTTGGGGAACGAAGCCTGAAGTGTCATTAGCAACAGACGTCTCTGACATCTCTTTGATTTCATCAGATCTGATATGTATGGACTCAACTATCAATCGGGTTCTCTTGTTGTAAACATGATATCCCTTAGACTGAGTGGAAAATCCCACCAGAATGCACGGATCCCCTTTTTCTTTTATCTTATTCAGATTTTCACCATCTCTTGTTAGGTAACAAGTGCAACAAAAAATGTGAAGGTGTTTAATTAAAGGTTTCCTGTCATTGATGATGTGATATGCCGTTTTCTTATGTGTCGGGATGATGATAGATCTGTTTTGAGTATAGCATGCGGTTACAATTGCTTCAGCCCAAAAGAACAAAGGAAGTTTAGAAGCTGAAAGCATCGTTCGAGCAGCCTCAACCAGAGTACGTTTTGTCTTTCGACAACGCCGTTCTGTTCAGGTGTTCGTGGAGTGGAAGTTTGATGCTCAATTCCTTCTTCTTTGAAGAATGCATGGAGTGTCTTGTTTAAGAACTTTGTGCTTCTGTCAGTTCGAACAAAAATTACTGGGGCTTGAAGATTCTGTTGAATCATTGTGAGGAAATCTTTTAGAACTTCTGGTGTTTCATCCTTGGATCTTAGAAATAAAGTCCAAGTATATCTGGAGTAGTCGTCTACAATTACCAGAATATATTTCTTCCCATTTATGCTAGCAACCCGCATTGGACCACATAAGTCCATATGAAGCAAATTTAGCCGTCCTTTTGAACTTGGAACAGCCTTTGTCTTGAATGAACTTCTTTCTGCTTTACTCACTTCACAAGAGGAACATAGTTGATCCTTGACATATTTCAGTTTTGGTAAACCAATCACGACATCCTTCTTTGAAAGCAGGTTGATGTAGTCGAAGTTAAGATGAGAAAGTCTTCGATTCCATAACCATGCTTGAGTTGGTGAGGCTTTAGCCATGAGACAGATTGGAGTTGATGAAGTCATTTCTTGAAAAGAAATTGTATACAGATCAGATCCACGGTTACCAATGAGTAAATCATTTCCCTGAAGATCTCTAACGAAACACGTAGATTTTCGGAAAGCAACCTCCAAATCCGCATCACAAAATTGACCAACCGAGAAGAGATTGTGATTGAGGCCTTTGTCGTAATAAACCCTGTTGATCGTGATATTTCCTTGAACCAAATCTCCATAACCAAGAATTAGAGCAAATTGATCATTGCCAAAATGAACGGTACCCAGATATTTTTTAACAAAATTGCACAGCAGCGTTAGATTGCTCGTCATGTGCTTTTTTGACAAATTGGATCCTAAAGTATTTGTGAGTTTCAACACATTAGTTATCCTAGATGCATTATCTATAGCAAAACTGTCGGAACCCAAAATAATCTTCACTTCATTATTGAAACAAGAAAAATAAGATGAGTTAAAATGGAAGAAATTTAGAGAGAAGTTAGAGAGATAAAGGTAGAGAGAAAAATGAGAGTTGGATGATTAACTTGCAAAATGGAAAAAAAAATTACAAATGAATCAACACCATTTTCCATAGTGGAAAATGGTATATAGTGTTGCAATAGATTTGTTCGCTCGACTTTTGGGTTTTCTAGTACTAATAGACACTACTTTAGGATTCTTAGTTCTAGCATTCACGTCATTTAAGAATTTAGAAACACAAGCATCATGATTCAAATTAAACACACATTTTCCACAAGTAACACAAACAGCATTAACATTTGAAGTTCTAGATTGTAAACTATCATTACACGCAGTTACAGACTTTGTTTTATTAGAAATACTAGAAATCCTAGGGTGGTCTTCTACTTCAGTCTTCTTATCCTTCACTTGACTATTGTTTGGCATGACCTTATCTTTTATTTGAGTGCTCTTAAGTTGTGGTCTGCTAACATTAGTTATGTGAATTACTCTTGTAGAGTTAGCACACGAGGATTAGTATTCCTAGAAGTCTGAGGCAATTGTGGTGCTCTAGTTTGTGTTGTCCTAGTGTCAATTTGATACATGCCTAGTTTAATCACATTTATGTTTCTTACAGTTTGCCTTACTGTTTGAGGCAAAATCTGTGTAGTGACTGGTTTTGATAAACCCTCTGACACATTAGTTTTGGGAATCGACTTTGTCTTTGAAAAACTTTTCCTCTCAAGAGAGTCTGAAAAAGGAGTCGGTTTGCCTAAAATTGATGGTTTTGGAATCCTTTGAGCATTTGGTTGTCAAACAACAGATGGTTTATCAATCTTACTTTCCATATAATTTCCTTTGCATTTCTCGATGAGTTTCTTTAACTTACTTATAGCAATGTTCTTGTCTTGCAATTGAGCTTTCAAATCTTGTATTTCAAAATATTGTTCACGTTCTTTTAGAAATACATTTGACGCTTTTTATTTGCAAACTATGTCATTTTCATTTGTTCTTGACATTGTTGTAAAGCAAGTTCAAGAGAAATCGAGTGTTTTTCTAATTTAGCAAACTTCGTGAAAGCTCATTATAAACTTCTTTACTAACAGTTTCAGTTTGTTTAGAAAGCTTTTGTGCAAGACATTCACATTCTTTCACTTTATGAAGATATAAGCATTGCAATTCAGTGTGAACATCTAAATCAGATAAAGAATGAAGATAAGAACACATAACAACTTTAGACACATTCTCTTGGAGAAGTAGATCATACATGTTTGAAAAATCAGCTTTGTCCGTTTCAAGTTCGTCGAGTTCCTTTTCAATAGATTCGACGTATTCTAAATTAGCATGCATCTCTTATTTAAGTTCACGAACAAATGTGAAACTAAGTCATTATTTTGTCTTTTTTTTTTTTCTTTAGGACAAGAGACATCAAACATATTTTAATTAGGATTTCCATATCATGAGCAGTTGGTGCACGAAAATGATCATGAGAATGCTTTTCCCAAGCTTGATCAACAAGTTCTGTAAAATAATTTATGTTATTCGTCATTACATTATAAGCTTGTTGACTTTTACTGATCGATTTTGAATTAGGTAAGAAACTGATGTTTTTGAAATTTTTTGGTTTAGTTTTAACAAAAGAATTTCTCCACATATTCTTCCTAACTTCATTTGCATGTGCCAACTGATCATGATATTCCTTTGAAGCTAGTTTAAAATTTTCATAAAGACTATTTTTCTTTGTGTAATCATAAGGTTTCACTAAGTCTTTATCTAATTTTGATCTACTCTCTTTTTCAAGAGTCAATGTCTCTTCCCTATCATGGGTAAATCTGTTTGCAAGATTAGAAGTATCATATGTGATCTCATATAAACATAGCTTTTCAGATTGAGCTTTCTTGATGTACATAGGATTTGCAAAAGTTGTTCTACCATTGATTGTTGAGCATTTAGGGGCTAACATTTGAATGGTCTGAATTGATTGATTCCTTTTTATAAACAATTTCATTAAAAAACTTTAATTACTTTTTCATTGAAATCATTTTGTCAATGTCTTTTTCTTCCTTACTTTTCAAATCCGTTATCGCCTTAGTTTTCTCTTTGACAGGACCTTCGTAATGTGACTTTGTTAAAAGACTCTGTTTGACTAACTCATCGTGTTTCTCTTTGACAACTAAAATTTCATAGGCTTTAAGTTTTAAACATTCTTTGATGTCAATTTCTTTTTGAGCGAATAGTCCTAGAGTTTCATTTAACTTACATTCAAGTTTGTCATAATCAATTGTATGGTCATTAAAGGTCATTTACTTCTCAAGCTCAGTCTGTTTACATTGAAGTACAATTAGTCAACTATCGCGAGTAGTATTAGACTCCTCAAGATTAGATTTGCACTCCTTTAATTATTGAGTCAATGATGCATTTGATTTCTTTAATTGCTTTAAAATCTTTTTGTTCTCTTCAGTATCAAGTGTTAAATTTGCAATTAAATTAGCAAGCGCAACACACTCATCTTCAGCATTTTGGTCAGTCTGAATATCATTATCACACATATCTAGTGAATCAGGGATGAAATTACTATCAACCTTTTCCACTACCATGTGTTCCTAATGGAATTCAGGTTGCTCAGAATGTTGTCTCTCATTGGTAAACACATTAGCTTCAACATTGTATTGTACCTGTTCCAATGGCTCAGCAGTTGAATTTGATTCTCGAGGTAAGATTTCCTGAATCTTTGCCATGAAACCGTAATGTGCTTCCAGTTCTTGTTTCATTCCATCCCCTTCCGTGTCCTCTAGCAATCACTTGCTCCTGCATGTAATGACACCTTTCTCAGCTTGTTTGCACAACAATATCTTTTCCTTGTGATACGTATAGTCTTTTACCCTTTTTGGTTTCCTGCATTCCTTAGCAAAATGACCAAATTCCTTGCAATTGAAACACTTTATCCCGCTTTACTGCACTAACTGACTGCCTATAGTCTCCCTAGCCCCAGCAACAATTACTGTCCTCTGATTCCCAAACTGCCCAGTCTGATTATCATTCTTGTACCTTGGAGAAGTATCCATATTCTTGTTTCTGGAGTTTGAAGAAGTTCTAAGGTTATTGTTGGTAGGTTTGTAGATCTTTTTGAAGTACTTTGCAATGAGTGCCAAATTTTTTTGCATATCCTTATCTCTCTGAGCTTGTTTTTGATCACTGTCTTCTTTAGATACTGACTCAGATAGAGGTGTGATTGGTTTGGCTATCTCTTTACCTTTGAATTTGGTAGATGCATTAGATCTGATGAAGATGATGTTTTATTGTGGTAGCTATAAGATTTGATAGAGATTTGGTGCTTGATAATAAGACTGCATATTGTTGAGCAGTAGAAACAAGTGCTAATGGATTAGCATTCTTGGATATTCTCTCAGCACAGATTTCATTAACTTCCTTTTGATACTGTTTTAGAACGTCAAAGAGTTTGTGATATGATACAATGTCCAAGTCATGGTATAACTTGACAATTGTCATAAATTTACCATTTTGGTTGAAGTTGATGAAGAAACAAATGTTTGACTTGCCATCGTTACAAACTGTCAAGAGGTTGTTTCTTATCATATCATTCATCATCTTGTAAAACCTTTGAGTATTATAACTCCATTGACTGGTCTATCATGAGAATAAAATCGGCCAACTCCCAAAATAAATTAGTCTTACATCTTGGATGTTAAGAGATTCACCCTGTTGAAGTCTTTCAATAGCTATCCACATGCCATGAGCTGTCTTGCAAGCATCAACAGTTGAGTAGATTTCATCCCCAATTCTAGTCAATAGCAAGTGAATTGCTTCCTTTTTCTAAATTGGTAATTGTTTCTTTTGTTTTCAGAAGACATATTCAAGAGTGTCTCGACTGCTGTTCGTTCTGGAACTGCTGAAGAATCATCTGTTGCAGATACAACTGGAATTGTGGACAGTAAGAAAGTTGGAAAATTTGACCTAACTAACATGCATTTCTTGTAATGTGCCTTAACTTGTAACTTATACCATTACAAGACATGCATTTCTTGTAATGTGCCTTAACTTGTACTTGTAATGTGCATCAACTGAAACTCGAAACCATTAATCACATTACAAGTTAATTCGCCTTAACTTGAGATGTGATTAACTCGCCTCTTAAAAGGATTAATTCGCCTTTTATAGAAGGATTAATTTGTCTTATTCAGAAAGATTCATTCGCCTTATATAAAAAAGATTAATTCGCTTTCAGATATGGATTAATTCGCCTTCAGATATGGATTAATACGCCTCTCAAAACAACAAAAACGTATGATGCATAGATTCTTATCTTGTTACTAAAACCCAAACCGTCCTTTTTCTTTCTTGTCTTGTTCAAACTGTGTAAGCCAACAAAAAGCTTGAATAAGCTCTAGAATAAGCAACTTATATGGAAAATAAGCTACGAACACAAACACATAAGAAGCTGTTTAAAGCTGGAAATAAGCTTCTCATAGAAAGAAAATAAGTGATGACTGATAACTTTATATAAACCAAAAATAACCTGTTAAACCTTTGAAGAAGAAGAAGTTAATAAAACAAAATTTTTGTTATAAAAGAAAGGAGAAAAAAAAACAAGAATCTGTTTAGCTTATCTAAGTTTTGTAGCCACGTGAAAGAGAATAAAACATCAAAAATACACATATAAAGAAAAACATTAACGTATAAGATAGAAATGTTTTTTTTATAAAACAAAGTTATAACTTTCTAATCAATACGCAGATTAATGAATCAAAAGAGATCGAATGGAAAATAAGCTCAAACAGTCGAATCCAAAAAGCTCAATATGAACCACAATGAAACCACTAAACCCACCCGAGGCACTTGATACCAAATGTAGGAACCAATAATCACCTTCACTTCAACATGGATTTGACAAGAAAATAAG
Source organism: Tanacetum coccineum (assembly GCA_026074375.1). Taxonomy (NCBI): domain Eukaryota; kingdom Viridiplantae; phylum Streptophyta; class Magnoliopsida; order Asterales; family Asteraceae; genus Tanacetum; species Tanacetum coccineum. The sequence goes on along the minus strand of BQNB010020987.1, from coordinate 54,296 downwards.
ATAAGAATAAAGAGAGAAAGAAGGAAGAAGATGAGAAGAAAAGAGAGAGAGAATAAGAGAGTGTTTGGATTGCCATGTGTTTACAAAATAAAACAAACAAGACAACCAACCTTCTCCACACATAGAGAAGGTGTATTTATATGACAACCATGTAAGGTTGGACTTGTCTAGTTGGTGCCCTCACTATGAAACTTATAGGGCCGAGATGGATTGGACTTGGAGACTCAGGCTCGGGTCTTGTGAGCTTAAGCCCATAACGCTTACACAATTAGATTAAATAAACAAGCCTGATACCCGTGACTTAGCCTATTATAAAATATATTTAATAAGACCGTGCTTCTATGATTTGCAGCCGAGCTTCCTTGTTCGACTCAATATTTTGAGGCTAACATCTAGGTTTTTAAGAGAGGCGCTTTGATTCCTAGTGTTAATCTTTGCATTTTCTTGGAGTTTCTTAACCATTCTTTCATTTTGGCGCTTCTTAGTGCTGATTCTTTCGGATGCTTATTTATGGGTTCTTCTAAGCTTGGTATCTTCTCCCCATAAGATGGTCGATTATCTGCACGAGTATAGTATCCCGATGGACCTACATGAAACTTGGCTCTTTTATTTCCGTTGAAAGGGGCGGAGCGCCCAAATTCTCCATACTTGACCCCCCCACCACCCCCCCCCCCCCCCCCCCCCCCCCCCCCCCCCCCACCCCCACCCCCCCCCCACCACCCCCCCCCCCCCCCCCCCCCCCCCCCCCCCCCCCCCCCCCCCCCCCCCCCCCCCCCCCCCCCCCCCCCCCCCCCCCCCCCCGCCCCCCCCCCTCCCCCCCCCCCCCCCCCCCCCCTTCCCCCCCCCCCCCACCCCCCCCCACCCCCCCCCCCCCCCCCCCCCCCCCCCCCCCCCCCCCCCCCCCCCCCCCCCCCCCCCCCCCCCCCCCCCCCCCCCCCCCCCCCCCCCCCCCCCCCCCCCCCACACCCCCCCACCCCCACCCCCCCACCCCCCCCCCCCCCCCCTAACCACACACCCCCCCCCCCCCCTCTTCCAACTGTTTGACTTCCTCATTGAGAGGACATTTGTTAGCCTCAAAATATTAAGTCGAACAAGGAAACTCGGTCTTTATTTATTAGTCGTTGTAATTGGCTAGAAAGGGAGTCGGGCTCGTGATTTAAACTAATATTGTATACGTTACAGGCTAAAGCCCAAAACCCGAGCCGGTCCAACAACACTATACCTAGGCGTCACCCTAGGTTAGTAAGAAACTATAAATACCCCTCTCCATCACATGGAGAGGGTGTTGGTCTCATTTTGTATTTCTAATTGTACAAGGTAATCACCATCACATTTTTTTCTCTCTACTTTCTCTCTCTAGTTTCTCTCTCTAAAATTCTTCTATCTCTTTTCTTATGGTTTCTTATCATTGATTCATACCTATTTGTAAGGAAGTGAAATGATATTATAGGGTACCGACATTTGGTATCAAGAGCAAATGGGTTACCGATTTGTGTTCGTGTGGTTTAGCATTTTTTTTTGTTTGAATTTTTTTTAAAAGTCATTTTAATCCTTCTTTCCATTCAAGGTTTTATCTTGTCTAAGGATTATAAGGTATTAAGATGCATTTTTAAATTTGTTAGTTTTGATTTTTGTGTTTTTATCATTCTCGGTAAAATTTGAAAAAAAAGGACACCGAGTTTGTTATTTAGATAAAATAGTACACCGAATTTGATAAACAAGCCTTATCGAATCTGTGTCTTATAATCATTATTCCAAATTTTGTAATAGTGCACATATTTTTCATCGAAAAGTGTGTTCTAGGATTTCATTACATTTCATTCTCGGTAATTCGCATAAGAGTTGTAATAGTGCACACATTTCTCGGTTTTATCAAAAAGTGTGTTTCAGGATTTCATTTTATTCTCGGAATTTAGCATAAAATTTGTAATAGATACACAAATATTTGGTTTCATCGAGTTTTGTGTTAGGAAAGGTATTATCGAATTATTGTAATAGGACATTTGTTAGATAATTCTCGTTTGTAATTTTTCATTGATTTTGATCGATATTGTCTTCAAGTTCTGTCCGAGAAACCTTCCGAGTTTGCTCTATCTGATATCTTACCTGAGTTTTGTTAACCAGAATTTGCTTTACCAAGATTTTAGTTTACCGAAGTTTGAGTTACTCAAATTTGTGTACCCGTAGGTATTTTGATTAATCAAATTTGTAAATCGAACCTGTAACATCAAGACAAAACCACAACACAACTTTATCATCTTAAGATCCTACATAATCCTTTTCACTTCATAATTTTTAGTAAAATGGAAATGAAAGATACTTTATCTTGTGTTCTAATTCAAAAAAACCAACAAAAGCAACAAGAATTAAATTCAAGCAAAAAAAGTTGCATGGTACTTTTCGACAAACTTCCATTCACAACCTCAAGCATCTTTCAAACAACTACTTAAAAGGAACTCGAAACCGAGTTCTTGATTCAAACAGCAATTTGCAGAAACACTCTTTGGTCAAGATATAGAGACTTTCACGAGCACAATGTTCCTATACGTGGATCAATTAGAAAAGCAACTTGACAAAGAATAATTTCAAGAGATTGGATCCATGGCTTCTCTTAAAGTACTCAAGACACAGTTTCAGATGTTCATCAAGTCATGGATGTATTTGGATGATGAATTTGTTGTAATGACATGCAACTACTTTTCTCCCAATACACTCAACTTGTGATTCAGAATTATGTGACACCACACTGATCCAACACAATGGAGATCTGTTAAAGAAGTCATTAATGAAAGAGAAAAGCATAAAGAAGATATACAGCTAGGGTAAATGAAACACAAATGCAAGACAACAGAGGATAAGGTTGATTTCGAGTAAAGCAATGGATGCCTAGTTTGGTTGAAACAGTAAAGCAGTGGGACACCATTAAAAGAGCAAGATACAAGTAGCAGATCAGGGAATGATGCAGATATCAGACCCATATATAATGAAGAGCCAATGGCTGTGGTACAAATGATTGCTGAAATCAATGTCTTTGCTATAGGACAACAACATACTAAGCAACCCGAATTCAATAATGAAGGAGAGGTTGACCAGAATGTTGAACAATGTCATGACACATGTCCTTTGCCTGCTACATTAACTGATAACCAGACAGACAAACTCCTTAAATCAATCTCTTAATCTAAAAATATATTCGTCTCAAAAAGACCTTGCCCCCCAAAAAATTTGTTTTTTCAAAAAAGATTTTTTTAAGATGGAAACACAATTGTGTTAACTTGAATTAAATATCAAAATCAATCTTTAAAAGAAGGGCACACATGGTCAATTTTCGAAAGTAAAAAGTAATGAAGCCAAGGTTAAACATGACATCGATGTAATTGAAACAATAAACATCAAATTGGAACATAAAGTAGCTAAGTTACTTAAAGAAAATGAGACTTTGAAAAGGCATTACAAAGAACTGTATGATTCTATTAAGACAACGAGAGCTAAGAACATAGAACACACAATTTCTTTGATTGCAAATAATAATAAATTCAAAGCTCAACTCAGAAAAAGGGTTTGCAATTGCAGCATTAAAAAATGAGTTAAGGAGATTAACAGGAAATAGTGTGAATACTAAGTTTGCAAAATTGTCAATCTTAGGGAAACCGGCTTTACAACCACGTAGAAACCAATCAATTGTTAGACAACCGACTGGCGTTTTAAGTCTGAACGACCTAGATTTTCAAAGCAACGGTTTGCCTCCCGAGTTGATGTCAATAACGATTTGTCAAAACAGTCACTACACATTATTTGCCTAAGGAAAGAGAATCGCTGTTGCAAAACCCGTCACATGATTGCAACCAGGCTTCATGGTAGTATAGCTCATATGACATGGTTCATAATCACTACCTAGAGGAAGCTAAGAAAAAAACACAAGAAAGCAGTAGGAATTCAGAACCTAGTGTGATGCCTTCTGCTAGATCACAAAGCACAACTAATGGTAGCAAACCAAAACCTAGGATCAATAACCAAAAGTTAAGGAATTGGCCTGCATCTAAGAGTAGTTGCGTCATGAACAAATAATGTGCCCATAGTAGAACACTCTAGTAATTCTAGAATTTTTTCTGACTCCAAACATTTTGTGTTGCTCCAACATGTCAGAAATGTGTCCTTAATATGCCAATCATGATACTTGTGTAACAAAATTCCTGAATGAAGTCAACTCACGTGCTAAGGTTCTATCCAATAAGACAACAAAAAGATACATACCCGTAGAGCAAACAAGTTTTGCAAAGAAACCAGAAAGACAGATCCCAAAAAGACATAGGTCTTCAATCAAAAAGACTTTCGTTATCTATGAGAAAACAATGACTCATAGATCTGGTCTTAGGTGGAAACCAACGGGTAAAATTTTCAAGACAGTTGGTCTTAGGTGGGTTCCTACTGGAAAGATATTCACATCTAGCATAACCAAGGTTGACAGTGCATACCAAAATGGTTCAAATGACGATATCACTAACCAATATGAATGCAAACAAACTCTTGATATCAGTGCAGGTATCACTTAAACATTACATGCAGGTACATCTTTAAAATCCTACAAAGGAAGGACTTATTCCGAGTTTGGTAGCTGAAAAGACTGGAGATCCTAAGAAACCCAGGCTTCGAATGAATTTCAATCTGATCGAATAAACAATTGACTTATGATCATTACAGTTTCAGATCTCGTAAATCAACCGGACCACAACAATGAACTGTCACGTTCAAAGCTGTGTTCCAATAGTTGTTCCTCCAATAGACAAGACAGCTACTACACGGACAATCGTTGGAAAACTATTTCACCATCACATAATAATGCTGAGGTCAACATGTAAACATTTTTGAAAAAAAAGAAAAATACAAAAATATAAAATTTCAAAAAGAAACTACAAAATCAAAAAATCAGAAAATGTTTCAAAAAAAAATATTCTTCTCGACATGTGTCCTTGGATTTGATCACATTTACGTTACCAAAATGTAGATAATATCGACACGGGCGTGTAAATGAAGTTTGAACAGGAGTTTCAAATGCTTTTCAAAACATGTCCATTTCTAATTTTTTTCTTGATGGCTTATTTCACTAATCAGTACGTAACCCAGACTTCAAATAAAGGAAAGTTTATCCATAAAGATAACTTATCCTAACAACGAGAAAATCACTTTTCTCGGTCTTGAGCTGTTCTTACAAGACATTCAAAGTTTTGAGCTCAAGAAAAAGGATAGTGTACGCATAAGTGCGCTTACCCTTAGAGTTAGAAGAGAAGTCTTCCTAAAGTGATGTTTTTCAAATGTTTAACACAAATTTTCGAGAATTTCTCACTGACGATTCATAATCTGTCGAAAATTATGTGTTCACACTCCATCTTTCAAGAGGGGAGTTTTTCGAAAAACAAAGTTTACAATGAGTTTAGATACATCATAACACGACCATTTCTTATGTATTCAAAAACCATATCCCAAAAAGTCTCTTAATAACAACAAGATAATAATGACAATTCAATAGAATGATAGTTATAAGATGACTAAGTGTTCAACCTCAATTTTATATCGATTTTACAACTTGGTATCATTTTATGGTTCAAAATAAGTAACATTGAGGGGGAGTAAGATAAACGGTTCCCAATAAATCAAGCTAAGCTTTAACATTTTCCTCCCGATGGCTTTTTCAAGACAAATTTTAATCATACACAGTATTTCAAAAACTAAGTGACATGAATTTAAAATAAGGGGAGAAATGTAATTAAAATGTGATCTAAAAGACTCAAAGTGCCATTCGGAAACGGTTTTATGGTTCGATCTTATATCCAACACCATCTTAATTCACGATGATTCTGAAGTCATAAGGTGGTTAGGTTAGGTATTAGTCCTATGATCCAACCAGAATTGGAGGGATCTACCCAAGGACACTCCATAGTTAAAAATAACAGTCCTTAGGTATGATTGGAGATGAATGAGAATGGGAATAATGCTTACTACGATTGAGCTAACACTGGAACAATCATAACAAGGTGTTAGTAAAGACATTTTGGTAAGCATTGAAGGGGTTGAAGAATGAAAAAGAAATGTAATGGATAAAGGTTGTAAAAGAGAGTACCCCTCCACACCACTAGAGGCAGAAACCGGGTCAATACGATATGTTGTTCAGAATCACAATGTTGAATGTTGACATTGAAGAAACGACATCAGTGGTACCCAGTGTTCGAATGCACAACCCTTCCTAGCCATTCGTGCTTTCTCTCAAAAGAAATTGTCTCATTTGTCCCACGGAGTATACACAACGACTTCTATTGACTTTCTCACCTCCGAGTTATTAATATTGAATAGGTGGACAGCTGCTCCAGTCCTGGATTCCGATAACTAAAAACCAAAATGCACTAATCGAGTCTAGAGCCAAGAGATCCTCAAATAAATCTCATTAGGACACATTACATGACAAACTCTTGTTGAACATCATTAAGTTCACAAGCTATTGACAAGGTTCTACGCAATATCCTTGAGATTTTGCCAGAAACAAAAATAATCCGAGTGATACTTAAGTAATCACAAAGAAGATGGAAACTCTTGAGCCAACATCAAACAAGCTCTGATAGTGAATTGCGAGATTACTATATGAAATCAAACTTGTGTCAAACCGGAAAGAAACGATGGTACGATTCTAATGTGAATCAAACATGTTCCAGGAAAATGAATTGACGGCTTAATCATAAAGATAGTAACTAACTGATTCACTCTTATCGTGTTGTCTGCTTTGAGACGTTCTGGTAATGAAGAACAAGCAAGCATGGTAAATCTAATACATCTGTGTTAGAAGACGGCCCTAAAACGCGATGTGAGAGCTTGAAACCCTGGTCAAGGAGATTCATTGAATTACATATCACAAGTATAAAATTTATACTGTAAAACGGTTCTACGGAACCGAGGTTAATCTAACTAAATCCGACGAAAGACAAAGCATATTCATCCACACCTTTATTGCTCATGTTTTTATTTCAGGTTACATAAAGAAGGAGATGGTGATGACCTTATTCCAGCTAGGAGTCGATTCATTAACCACATGCTCATGCACAAACTACAAAACATACTATAAAGCACCAAGATTCAATAAATCATGAAAGCTCAGAATTAAAACAAAGACTTCCAGCACAAACTCCTGATATAACAAGATCCCTTCCTTCAAAGATTATTTAAGTCTGGTCCCAAGGGAGATTGTTAGCAAGCTTTCAAGATGATGCAAAGTATGAGCATGTTGGTCAGACACAAGATCGCAAGATGCAAAGACGTTAAAGACAAACAAGGAAAGAAGATTTAAAGATCTTAGCACAAAAGACAATGACAAAGCTCAGATCAAATATCACAAAGCAAGAAGGAACAAACCTACAAGAAAGATAAAAGACCAAAACAAAGACACAAGACACTAAACGTACCAAAGCATCTCAAATAAGTCCAAGAAAGTAAGATTCAAAGACCTCGCTTCGGGGGAGATTGTTAGCCTTAAAAAATTAAGTCGAACAAGGAAACTCGGTCTTTATTTATTAGTCATTGTAATTGGCTAGAAAGGGAGTCGGACTCGTGATTTAAACTAATATTGTATACGTTGCGGGCTAAAGCCTAAAACCCAAGTCGGCCCAACAACACTACACCTAGGCGTCACCCTAGGTTAGTAAGAAACTATAAATACCCCTCTCCAGGGATGGAGAGGGGTAATTATAGTTTTCTTTACTAACCTAGGGTGTGCCTAGGTTAGTGTTTTTGTTTGGGCTGACTTGGGTTTTAGCTTAGCCCGCAACCGTATACAATATTAGTTTTAAATCACGAGTCCCCGACCCCTTCTAGCCAATTACAATGACTAATAAATAAGACCGAGTTTCCTTGTTCACATAATTTTTTAAGGCTAATCAATCTCCCCTCGAAGCGAGGTTTTGAATCATAACTTTCTTGGCGTATTGAGAATGCTTGTCGTTTAGTTCTTGAGTCTTTGTTTTGGTCTTTATCTTCTTGTAGGCTTGTTCCTTCATGCTTTATGATATTTGATCTTTAGCCTTTGTCATTGTCTTTTGTTCCAAGATCTTTAAATCTTTATCCTTGTTTGTCTTTAACGTCTTTGCCACCTTGCGATCTTGTGTCTTGACCAACATGCTCATACTTTGCATCATCTTGAAAGCTTGCTAACAATCTCCCTTGATAGACTTAATATCTTTGAAGGAAGATCTTATATGTGCGGAGACTTTTTGTCTTTAATTCTTGAGCTTTCATGATTCTTGAATCTTGATGCTTATAGTATGTCTTTGTAGTTTGAGCATGAGCATGTGGTAATGAATCCGACTCCAGCTGGAATAAGGCATCACCATCTCCATCTTTATGTATCCTGAAATAAAACAGTTAGCAATAAAGCGTGTGGACGAATATGGCTTTGTCATTCGTCCGGATTTGGTTAGATTAACCTCCGGTTCCGTAGGACCGTTTTACAGTATAAATATTGTACCTGTGATCAGGTAGATTCAAAGAATCTCCTTGACAGGGTTTCCAGCTCAAAGCGTAGGATCTTCTAACACAGATGTATTAGATTTACCATGCTTGCTTGTTCTCATTAACCACAACGTCTTCCAAAGCAACAACACGGAAATGAATCAATAGTTTACTATCTTTCTGATTAAGCTGTCAATTCATTTCCTGGAACAAGTTTGATTCACATTGAATCGTACCATCGTTTCTTTCCGGTTGACACAAGTTTGATTCATATAGAATCTCGCAAGTCACCTACCAAGAGCTTGTTTGATGTTGGCTCAAGCAGGATTTCCATCTTCATTGTGATTACTTAAGTATCACTCGGATGTTCTGGCAAAATCACAAGGATAATGCGTAGGACTCTTGTCAACAGCTTGTGAACTTAATGATGTTCAACAAGTGTTTGTCATGGAATGTGTCCTAATGAGATTTATTTGATGATCTCTTGGCTCTAGACTCGATTAGTGCATTTTGGTTTTTAGTAATCGGAGGCTGGAGCAGACTGCCACCTATTCAATATTAACTAACTCGGAGTGAGAAAGTCAATAGAAGTCGTGTGTATCTCCGTGACAAATGAGACAAGTTTCTTTTGAGAGAAACCCGAATGGCTAGGAAGGGTTGTGCATTGCATCACTGGGTCCATGATGTCGTCTTCAATGTCAGCAATCAACATTGTGATTCTGACAGCATATGTATTGACCCGGTTTCTGCCTTAAGTTGTGTGGAGGGCTACTTTCTTTACACCCTTTATCCATACATTTCTTTTTCATTCTTCAACCCCTTCAATGCTTACCAAGACGTCATTACTAACACCTTGTTATGATTGTTCCAGTGTTAGCTCAATCTTAGTCGGCATTCTTCCCTTATACACATTCATCTCCAATCATACCTAAGGACTGCTATTTCTAACTATGGAGTGTCCTTGGGTAGATCCCTCCGGTTCTGGTTGGATCATAGGACAAATACCTAACCTTACCACCTTATGACTTCAGAATCGTCGTGAAATTAAGATGTTGTTGGGTATAAGATCGAAACCATAAAACCTTTTCCGAATAGCACTTTGAGTCTTTTAGATCACATTTTAATTACATTTCTCCCCTTATTTTAAATTCTAAGTCACTTAGTTTTTGAAATACTGTGTGATTAAAATTTGTCTTGAAAAGCCATGGGAAAAACGTTTACTTAGCATGAATTATATGGAACATTATCTTGCTCCCCCTCAATTTTACATATGTTTGACACCAAAAATAATGATACCAAGTTGTAAAATCGATATAAAATTGAGGTTGAACACCTAGTCATCTTATAACTATCATTCTATTGAATTGTCATTATTATCTTGTTGTTATTAAGAGACTTTTTGGGAATGGTTTGAATACATAAGAATGGTCGTGAGATGATGTATCCAAACTCATTAAATGTTGTTTTTCGAAAAACTCCCCCTTGAAAGATGGAGTGTTGAACACATAATTTTGAAAGATTATTAATCGTCAGTAAGAAATTCTTGAAAAAATTGTGTTCACCATTTTGAAAAACATCATGTTAGAAGACTTCTCTTCCAACTCTAAGGGTAAGCGCACTTATGCGTACACTATCCTTTTTCTTGAGCTTAAAACTTTGAATGTCTGGTAAGAACAGCTCAAGACCGAGAAAAGTTGAATTTCTCGTTGTTAGGATAAGTTATCTTTATAGATAAGCTTTCCTTTATTTGAAGTCCGGGTTACGTACTGATATTTGCACATAAGCCATTAAGAAAAATTAGAAATGACATGTTTTGAAAGCATTTGAAACTCCTGTTCGAACTTCATTTACACGCCCGTGTCGATATTAATCAACATTTCTAGGTACGTAAATGTTATCGATTCCAAGAGACATGTCGAGAAGAATATTTTTTTTTGAAACATTTTCTGATTTTTTGATTTTGTATTTTCTTTTTGAAATTTTATATTTTTGTATTTTTTTTTTTTATAAAAAATATTTACATGTTGACCTCAGCATTGTTATGTGATGGTGAAATAGTAATTCCAACTCTTGTCGTGATGTAGCTGTCTTGTCTGCTGGAGGAACAACTTTTGGAACCAGCTTTGAACTTGACAGTTCATTGCTGTGGTCGTGAATTCTGAGTTCTGAACTGTTATGATCAGAAGTCATTTGTCGTGGAGGAGCGAGATCAGATTGAAATTCATTCGAAGCCTGGGTTTCTTAGGATCTCCAGTCTTTTCAGCTACCAAACTCGGAATAAGTCCTTCCTTTGTAGGATTTTAAAGATGTACCTGCATGTAATGTTTAAGTGATACCTGCACTGATATCAAGAGTTTGTTTGCATTCATATTGGTTAGTGATATCGTCATTTGAACCATTTTGGTATGCACTATCAACCTTGGTTATGCTAGATGTAAATATATTTCCAGTAGGAACCCACTTAAGACCAACTGTCTTGAAAATTTTACCCGTTGGTTTCCACCTAAGACAAGATCTATGAGTCATTGTTTTCTCATGGATAACGGAAGTCTTTTTTATTGAAGACCTATGTCTTTTTTAGATCTGTCTTTCTGGTTTCTTTGCAAAACTTGTTTGCTCTACGGGTATGTATCTTTTTGTTGTCTTATTGGATAGAACCTTAGCACGTGAGTTGACTTCATTCAGGAATTTTGTTACACAAGTATCATGATTGGCATATTAAGGACACATTTCTGACATGTTGGAGCAACACAAAATGTTTGGAGTCAGAAAAAATTCTAGAATTACTAGAGTGTTCTACTATGGGCACATTATTTGTCATGACGCAACTACTCTTAGATGCAGGCCAATTCCTTAACTTTTGGTTATTGATCCTAGGTTTTGGTTTGCTACCATTAGTTGTGCTTTGTGATCTAGCAGAAGGCATCACACTAGGTTCTGAATTCTTGCTGCTTTCTTGTGTCTTTTTCTTAGCTTCCTCTAGGTAGTGATTATAAACCATGTCATTTGAGCTATACTACCATGAAGCCTGGTTGCAATCATGTGACGGGTTTTGCAACAGCGATTCTCTTTCCTTAGGCAAATAATGTGTAGTGACTGGTTTTGACAAATCGTTATTGACATCAACTCGGGAGGCAAACCGTTGCTTTGAAAATCTAGGTCGTTCAGACTTAAACGCAGTCGGTTGTCTAACAATTGATTGGTTTCTACGTGGTTGTAAAGCCGGTTTCCCTAAGATTGACAATTTTGCAAACTTAGTATTCACACTATTTCCTGTTAATTTCCTTAACTCATTTTTTAATGCTGCAATTGCAAACCCTTTTTCCTGAAGTTGAGCTTTGAATTTATTATTATTTGCAATCAAAGAAATTGTGTGTTCTATGTTCTTAGCTCTCGTTGTCTTAATAGAATCATACAGTTCTTTGTAATGCCTTTTCAAAGTCTCATTTTCTTTAAGTAACTTAGCTACTTTATGTTCCAATTTGATGTTTATTGTTTCAATTACATCGATGTCATGTTTAACCTTGGCTTCATTACTTTTTACTTTCGAAAATTGACCATGTGTGCCCTTCTTTTAAAGATTGATTTTGATATTTAATTCAAGTTAACACAATTGTGTTTCCATCTTAAAAAAATCTTTTTTGAAAAAACAAATTTTTTGGGGGGCAAGGTCTTTTTGAGACGAATATATTTTTAGATTAAGAGATTGATTTAAGGAGTTTGTCTGTCTGGTTATCAGTTAATGTAGCAGGCAAAGGACATGTGTCATGACATTGTTCAACATTCTGGCCAACCTCTCCTTCATTATTGAATTCGGGTTGCTTAGTATGTTGTTGTCCTATAGCAAAGACATTGATTTCAGCAATCATTTGTACCACAGCCATTGGCTCTTCATTATATATGGGTCTGATATCTGCATCATTCCCTGATCTGCTACTTGTATCTTGCTCTTTTAATGGTGTCCCACTGCTTTACTGTTTCAACCAAACTAGGCATCCATTGCTTTACTCGAAATCAACCTTATCCTCTGTTGTCTTGCATTTGTGTTTCATTTACCCTAGCTGTATATCTTCTTTATGCTTTTCTCTTTCATTAATGACTTCTTTAACAGATCTCCATTGTGTTGGATCAGTGTGGTGTCACATAATTCTGAATCACAAGTTGAGTGTATTGGAGAAAGTAGTTGCATGTCATTACAACAAATTCATCATCCAAATACATCCATGACTTGATGAACATCTGAAACTGTGTCTTGAGTACTTTAAGAGAAGCCATGGATCCAATCTCTTGAAATTATTCTTTGTCAAGTTGCTTTTCTAATTGATCCACGTATAGGAACATTGTGCTCGTGAAAGTCTCTATATCTTGACCAAAGAGTGTTTCTGCAAATTGCTGTTTGAATCAAGAACTCGGTTTCGAGTTCCTTTTAAGTAGTTGTTTGAAAGATGCTTGAGGTTGTGAATGGAAGTTTGTCGAAAAGATACCATGCAACTCTTTTTTGCTTTGTATTTAATTTGTTGCATTTGTTGTTTTTCTGAATTAGAACACGAAGATAAAGTATCTTTCATTTCCATTTTACTAAAAATTATGAAGTGAAAAGGATTATGTAGGATCTTAAGATGATAAAGTTGTGTTGTGGTTTTGTCTTGATGTTACAGGTTCGATTTACAAATTTGATTAATCAAAATACCTACGGGTACACAAATTTGAGTAACTCAAACTTCGGTAAACTAAAATCTTGGTAAAGCAAATTCTGGTTAACAAAACTCAGGTAAGATATCAGATAGAGCAAACTCGGAAGGTTTCTCGGATAGAACTTGAAAACAATATCGATCAAAATCAATGAAAAATTACAAACGAGAATTATCTAACAAATGTCCTATTACAAAATTCGATAATACCTTTCCTAACACAAAACTCGATGAAACTGAAGATTTGTGTGTCTATTACAAATTTTATGCTAAATTCCGAGAAATAAAATGAATCCTGAAACACACTTTTTGATAAAACCGAGAAATGTGTGCACTATTACAACTCTTTATGCGAATTACCGAGAATGAAATGTAATGAAATCCGTGGAACACATTTTCGTATGAAAAAATATGTGCACTCATTACAAAATTTGGATTAATGACTTATAAGGGGGGGGGGGGGGGGGGGGGGGGGGGGAAACTAACGATTCGATAAGGCTTGTTTATCAAATTCGGTGTACTATTTTATCTAAATAACAAACTCGGTGTCCTTTTTTTTCAAATTTTACCGAGAATGATAAAAACACAAAAATCAAAACTAACAAATTTAAAAATGCATCTTAATACCTTATAATCCTTAGACAAGATAAAACCTTGAATGGAAAGAAGGATTAAAATGACTTTTAAAAAAAATTCAAACAAAAAAAAATGCTAAACCACACGAACACAAATCGGTAACCCATTTGCTCTTGATACCAAATGTCGGTACCTATAATATCATTTCACTTCCATACAAATAGGTATGAATCAATGATAAGAAACCATAAGAAAAGAGATAGAATTGAATTTTAGAGAGAGAAACATAGATGAGAGGAAAAGTAGAGAGAAAAAAATGTGATGGTGATTACCTTGTACAATTAGAAATACAAAATGAGACCAACACCCTCTCCATGTGATGGAGAGGGGTATTTATAGTTTCTTACTAACCTAGGGTGACGCCTAGGTATAGTGTTGTTGGACCGGCTCGGGTTTTGGGGGCTTTTAGCTGTAAACGTATACAATATTAGTTTAAATCACGAGCCCGACTCCCTTCTGCTATTACATCGATCTAATAAATAAAGACCGAGTTTCCTTGTTCGACTTAATATTTTGAGGCTAACAAATGTCCTCTCAATAAGGAAGTCAAACAGTTGGAAGAGGGGGGGGGGGGGGTGTGTGGTTAGGGGGGGGGGGGGGGGGTGGGGGGGTGGGGGTGGGGGGGTGTTGGGGGGGGGGGGGGGGGGTGGGGGGGAGGGGGGGGGGGGGGGGGGGGGTGGGGGGGGGGGGGGGGGGGGGGGGGGGGGGGGGGGGGGGGGGGGGGGGGGGTGGGGGGGGGTGGGGGGGGGGGGGAAGGGGGGGGGGGGGGGGGGGGGGAGGGGGGGGGGCGGGGGGGGGGGGGGGGGGTGGGGGGGGGTGGGGGGGGGGGGGGGGGGGGGGGGGGGGGGGGGGGGGGGGGGGGGGGGGGGGGGGGTGGGGGGGGGGTGGGGGTGGGGGGGGGGGGGGGGGGGGGGGGGGGGGGGGGGGTGGTGGGGGGGTCAAGTATGGAGAATTTGGGCGCTCCGCCCCCTTTCAACGGAAATAAAAGAGCCAAGTTTCATGTAGGTCCATCGGGATACTATACTCGTGCAGATAATCGACCATCTTATGGGGAGAAGATACCAAGCTTAGAAGAACCCATAAATAAGCATCCGAAAGAATCAGCACTAAGAAGCGCCAAAATGAAAGAATGGTTAAGAAACTCCAAGAAAATGCAAAGATTAACACTAGGAATCAAAGCGCCTCTCTTAAAAACCTAGATGTTAGCCTCAAAATATTGAGTCGAACAAGGAAGCTCGGCTGCAAATCATAGAAGCACGGTCTTATTAAATATATTTTATAATAGGCTAAGTCACGGGTATCAGGCTTGTTTATTTAATCTAATTGTGTAAGCGTTATGGGCTTAAGCCCACAAGACCCGAGCCTGGTCCAAGTCCAAACCATTCGGCCCAATAAGTTTCATAGTGAGCCGGCCCAATAGACAAGTCCAACCTTACATGGTTGTCATATAAATACACCTTCTCTATGTGTGGAGAAGGTTGGTTGTCTTGTTTGTTTTATTTTGTAAACACATGGCAATCCAAACACTCTCTTATTTTCTCTCTCTTTTCTTCTCATCTTCTTCCTCTTTTCTCTTTATTTCTTATCTTATTTTCTTGTCAAATTCATGATGAAGTGAAGTGATTTCTTGGTTCCTAACATTTGGTATCAAAAGCCTCGGGTGGGTTTAGTGGTTTCATTGTGGTTCATATTGAGCTTTTTGGATTCGACTGTTTGAGCTTATTTTCCATTCGATCTCTTTTGATTCATTAATCTGCGTATTGATTAGAAAGTTATAACTTTGTTTTATAAAAAAAACATTTCTATCTTACAAGTTAATGTTTTTCTTTATATGCGTATTTTTGGTTTTTTATTCTCTTTCACGTGGCTACAAAACAATAGATAAGACAAACAGATTCATGTTTTTTCTCCTTTCTTTTATAACGAAAATTTTGTTTTATTAACTTCTTCTTCTTCAAAGGTTTATCAGGTTA
This sequence comes from Tanacetum coccineum, assembly GCA_026074375.1. Taxonomy (NCBI): domain Eukaryota; kingdom Viridiplantae; phylum Streptophyta; class Magnoliopsida; order Asterales; family Asteraceae; genus Tanacetum; species Tanacetum coccineum. The sequence continues at coordinate 38,506 of BQNB010020987.1, read as the reverse complement.
TTTCTGGTTTATATAGCTTATCAGTCATCACTTATTTTCTTTCTATGAGAAGCTTATTTCAAGCTTTAAACTAGCTTCTTGTGTGTTTGTGTTTGTAGCTTATTTTCCATATAAGTTGCTTATTCTAGAGCTTATTCAAGCTTTTTGTTGGCTTACACGGTTTGAACAAGACAAGAAAGAAAAAGGACGGTTTGGGTTTTAGTAACAAGATAAGAATCTATGCATCATACGTTTTTGTTGTTTTGAGAGGCGTATTAATCCATATTTAAAGGCGAATTAATCCATATCTGAAGGCGAATTAATCTTTCTGTATAAGGAGAATTAATCTTTCTGAATAAGGCGAATTAATCCTTCTATAAAAGGCGAATTAATCCTTTTGAGAGGCGAGTTAATCACATTACAAGTTAAGGCAAATTAACTTGTAATGTGATTAATGGTTTCGAGTTTCAGTTGATGCACATTACAAGTACAAGTTAAGGCACATTACAAGAAATGCATGTCTTGTAATGGTATAAGTTACAAGTTAAGGCACATTACAAGAAATGCATGTTAGAAGGTCAATACCAACTTACTACTGTCACAATTCCAGTTGTATATGCAACAGATGATTCTTCAGCAGTTCCAGAACGAACAGCAGTCGAGACACTCTTGAATATGTCTTCTGAAAACAAAGAACATTACCAATTAGAAAAGGAAGCAATTCACTTGCTATTGACTAGAATTGGGGATGAAATCTACTCAACTGTTGATGCTTGCAAGACAGCTCATGGCATGTGGATAGCTATTGAAAGACTTCAACAGGGTGAATCTCTTAACATCCAAGATGTAAGACTAATTTATTTTGGGAGTTTGGCCGATTTACTTCTCATGATAGACAGTCAATGGAGTCATACTACTCCAGGTTTTACAAGATGATGAATGAAATGATAAGAAACAACTTGACAGTTGTAACGATGCAAGTCAACATTTAGTTTCTTCAACAACTTCAACCAAAATGGTCAAGATTTATGACAATTGTCAAGTAAAACCATGACTTGGACATTGTATCATATCACAAACTCTTTGACGTTCTAAAACAGTATCAAAAGGAAGTTAATGAAATCTGTGCTGAGAGAATATCCAAGAATGCTAATCCATTAGCACTTGTTTCTACTGCTCAACAATATGCAGATCCTTATTATCAAGCACCAAAATCTCACAAATCATATGCACCACCATCAAAACAATCATCTTCAACCAGATCTAATGCATCTACCAAATTCAAAGGCAAAGAGATAGTCAAACCAATCACACCTCCATCTGAGTCAGTATCTAAAGAAGACAATGATCCAGAACAAGCTCAGAGAGATAAAGGTATGCAGAAAAATTTGGCACTTAATGCAAAGTACTTTAAAAAGATCTACAAACCTACCAACAATAACCTTAGAACTTCTTCAAACTCCAAAAACAAGAATATGTATACTTCTCCAAGGTACAAGAATGATAATCAGACTGGGCAGTTTGGGAATCAGAGGACAGTAACTGTTGCTGGGCTAGGGAGACTGTAGGCAGTTAGTTAGTGCAGTAAAACAGGATAAAGTGTTTCAATTGCAAGGAATTTGGTCATTTTGCTAAGGAATACAAGAAATCAAAAAGGGTAAAAGACTACACGTATCACAAGGAAAAGATATTGCTGTGCAAACAAGCTGAGAAAGGTGTCCCATTACAAGCAGAGCAAGCTGATTGGCTAGAGGACACGGATGAGGAGATCGATGAACAAGAACTGGAAGCACATTACGGTTTCATGGCAAAGATTCAGGAAATCTTACCTCGAGAATCAAATTCAACTGCTGAGCCATTGGAACAGGTACAATACAATGTTGAAGCTAATGTGTTTACCAATGAGAGACAACATTCTGAGCAACCTGAATCCATTAGTAACACATGTGTAGTGGAAAAGGTTGATAGTAATGTCATCCCTGATTCACCAGATATGTGTGATAATGATATTCAGACTGACCAAAATGCTAAAGATGAGCGTGTTGCGCTTGCTAATTTAATTGCAAATTTAACACTTGATACTGAAGAGAACAAAAAGATTTTAAAGCAATTAAAGAAAGCAAACGCATCATTGACTCAAGAATTAAAGGAGTGCAAATCTAATCTTGAGGAGTCTAATACTACTCGTGATAGTTGCCTAATTGCACTTCAATGTAAACAGACTGAGCTTGAGAAGTACATGGCCTTTAATGACCGTACAATTGATTATGACAAACTTGAATGTATGTTAAATGAAACTCTAGGACTATTAGTTCCAAAATAGATTGACATCAAAGAAGGTTTAAAACTGAAAGCCTATGAAATTTTAGTTGTCCAAGAGAAACACGATGAGTTAGTCAAACAGAGTCTTTTAACAAAGTCACATTACGAAGGTCTTGTCAAGGAGGAAACTAAGGTAATAACGGATTTGAAAAGTAAGGAAGAAAAATATATTGACAAAATGATTTCAATGGAAAAGCAATTAAAGTTTTTGAATGAAATTGTTTATAAAAGGAATCAATCAATTCAGACCATTCATATGTTAGCCCCTAAAGGCTCAACATTCAATGGTAGACCTACTTTTTTAAATCCTATGTACCTCAAGAAAGCTCAATTTGAAAAGCCATGTTTGTATGAGATCCCATATGATACTTCTGATCTTGCAAACAGATTTACCCCTGATAGGGAAGAGACCTTGACTCTTGAAAAAGAAAGTAGATCAAAATTAAATAAAGACTTAGTGAAACCTTATAATTACACAAAGAAAAATAGTCTTTATGAAAATTTTAAACTAGCTTCAAAGGAATATCATGATCAGTTGGCACATGCAAATGAAGTTAGGAAGAATATGTGGAGAAAATCTTTTGTTAAAACTAAACCAAAAATTTTCAAAAACATCGATTTCTTACCTAATTCAAAATCGATCAGTAAAAGTTGACAAGCTTATAATGTAATGACGAATAACATAAATTATTTTAGAAAACTTGTTGATCAAGCTTGGGAAAAGCATTCTCATGATCATTTTCGTGCACCAACTGCCCATGATATGGAAGTTCTAATTAAAATATGTTTGATGTCTCTTGCCCTAAAGACACAAAATGATAGTTTCACATTTGTTCGTGAACTTAAGCAAGAAATGCATGCTGATTTAAAGTACGTTGAATCGCTTGAAAAAGAAATTGACGAACTTGAATCTGATAAAGCAGAATTTTCAAACATGTATGATCTGCTTCTCCAAGAGTGTGTGTCTAAAGATGTTATGTGTTCTTATTTGCATTCTTTATCTGATTTAGATGCTCACACTGAATTGCAATGCTTATATCTTCATAAAGTGAAAGAATGTGAATGTCTTGCACAAAAGCTTTCTAAACAAACTGAAATTGTTAGTAAAGAAGTTTAGAATGAGCTTTCACGAAGTTTTGCTAAATTAAAAAAACACTTAATTTCTCTTGAACTTGCTTTACAACAATGTCAAGAACAAATGAAAATGACATAGTTTGCAAAGAAAAAGCGTCAAATGTATTTCTAAAAGAACGTGAACAATATTTTGAAATACAAGATTTGAAAGCTTAATTGCAAGACAAGAACATTGCTATAAGTGAGTTAAAGAAACTCATCGAGAAATGCAAAGGAAATTATGTGGAAAGTAAGATTGATAAACCATCTGTTGTTCGACAACCAAATGCTCAAAGGATTCCAAAACCATCAGTTTTAGGCAAACCGACTCCTTTTTCAGACTCGCTTGAGAGGAAAAAAATTTCAAAGACAAAGTCGATTACCAAAACTAATGTGTCAGAGGGTTTATCAAAACCAGTCACTACACAGATTTTGCCTCAAACAGCAAGGCAAACTTTAAGAAACATAAATGTGATTAAACTAGGCATGTATCAAATTGACACTAGGACAACACAAACTAGAGCACCACATTTTCCTCAGACTTCTAGTAATACTAATCCTCGCGTGTCTAACTCTACAAGAGTAATTCACAGAACTAATGTTAGCAGACCACAACTTAAGAGCACTCAAATAAAAGATAAGGTCGTGCCAAACAATAGTCAAGTGAAGGATAAGAAGACTGAAGTAGAAGACCACCCTAGGATTTCTAGTATTTCTAATAAAACAAAGTCTGTAACTGCGTGTAATAACAGTTTACAATCTAGAACTTCAAATGTTAATGCTGTTTGTGCTACTTGTGGAAAATGTGTGTTTAATTCGAATCATGATGCTTGTGTTTCTAAATTCTTAAATGACGTGAATGCTAGAACTAAGAAGCCTAAAGTAGTGCCTATTAGTACTAGAAAACCCAAAAGTCAAGCGAACAAATCTGTTGCAACACCCCATAAGAAAACAGTTGCATCAGAGTCCACTATCCAGAAATCCAAGAGTTACTATAGGATGTTGTATGAGAAAACTAGTAAGGCATAGAAATGGTGGATAGAACAACAATGCCCATCAGGATATAAATGGGTTCCTAAGACAAAAATGAAATGGGTGCCTAAAGTTAGGAATGAAAATGTGCAAAAGAGACTTAGTTTTGCTATAGATAATGCATCTAGGATAACTAATGTCTTGAAACTTACAAATACTTTAGGATCCAATTTGTCATGTATTCCATCGTCCTCTAATTCTCTTACAAATTGTTCAACTCATCCTATTCATTGTTGAATCTGGATGGACAAAGCATATAACGGGCAATCTAAAGCAGCTGTGCAATTTTGTTAAAAAATATCTGGGTACCGTTCATTTTGGCAATGATCAATTTGTTCTAATTCTTGGTTATGGAGACTTGGTTCAAGGAAATATCATGATCAAAAGGGTTTATTATGTCGAAGGCCTCAATCACAATCTCTTCTCGGTTGGTCAATTTTGTGATGTGGATTTAAAGGTTGCTTTATGGAAATGTACTTGTTTTGTTAGAGATCTTTAGGGAAACGATTTACTCATTGGTAATCGTGGATCTGATCTCTATATAATTTCTCTCCAAGAAATGACTTCATCAACTCCAATATGTTTCATGGCTAAAGTCTCACCAACTTAAGCATGGTTATGGCATCGAAGACTTTCTCATCTTAACTTCGACTACATCAACTTGCTTTCAAAGAAGGATGTCATGATTGGTTTACCAAAAATAAAATATGTCAAGGATCAACTATGTTCCTCTTGTGAAGTGAGTAAAGCAAAAAGAAGTTCATTCAAGACAAAGGTTGTTCCAAGTTCGAAAGGACGACTAAATTTTCTTCATATGGACTTATGTTGTCCAATGCGGATTGCTAGCATAAATGGGAAGAAATATATTCTGGTAATTGTAGACGACTACTCCAGATATACTTGGACTCTATTTCTAAGATCCAAGGATGAAACACCAGAAGTTTAAAAGATTTCCTCAAGATGATTTAACGAATTCTTCAAGCCCTAGTAATTTCTGTTCGAACTAACAGAGGCACGGAGTTCTTAAACAAGACACTCCATGCATACTTCAAAGAAGAAGGAATTGAGCATCAAACTTTTACTCCTCGAACACTTGAACAGAACGGCATTGTCGAAAGATGAAACCATACTCTTGTTGAGGCTGCTCGAACGATGCTTTCAGCTTCTAAACTTCCTTTGTTCTTTTGGGCTGAAGCAATTGCAACTGCATGCTATACTCAAAACAGATCAATCATAATCCCATCACATGAAATGACTACATACCACGTCATCAATGACAGGAAACCTTCAATGATACACCTTCACATCTTTGGTTGCACCTGTTACTTAACCAGAGATGGTGAAAATTTTGACAAAATGAAAGAAAAGGGGATTCGTGCATTCTGGTAGGATACTCTACTCAGTCTAAGGGATATCGAGTTTACAACAAAAGAACCCGACTGATAGTTGAATAAATACATATTAAGTTTGATAAAATCAAAGAGATGATAGAGACGTCTGTTGATAATAACACTTCAGGCCTCGTTTCCCAACGAAAAAAGGCGTCAGACTATGACAACTCTGGCCCCGCACCATAACTACTAAATGTTTCTCCTTCAGCGAATACAACAGCTCCATCACAAGAAGAGTTGGATATTCTTTTTGGTCCTCTGTACGATGAATTTTTCACTGCAGGTACTTCAAGTGTCGACAAGTCTTCTTTTTCCACCAACAATTCTACTCAACAAGACACACAACCTACAACAAACATTCATTATTCAAACTGTTATTCGCAATAAGGCATGACTTGTAGCTAAGGGATATGCTCAGGAAGAGGGTATTGATTTCGAAGAATCATTTTCTCCAGTTGCTCGCTTGGAAGATGTTCGAATTTTCGTCGCATATGTTGCACACAAGTCTTTTCCAATTTATCAGATGGACGTGAAAATGGTATTTCTTAATGGTCCACTGAAGGAGAAGGTTTATGTTGCACAACCAGATGGGTTCATTGATCTTGATCATCCAGAAAAATTTTACCAACTAAGGAAAGCTCTATATGGATTGAAGCAAGCTCCAAGAGCCTGGTACGATGCACTCTCACATTTCCTGATGTCTAAAGGTTTTATTAAAGGTACAATTGACCCTACTCTATTCATGATAAGATACAGGGAGGACATTCTACTTGTGCAAATTTATGTCGATGACATTATTTTTGGGTCTACAAACCCTAAATTTTCTAAAAGATTTGAAAAATTAATGCATAGTAGATTTGAGATGTCTTTAATGGGGGAAATGAAATTCTTTTTAGGACTTCAGATCTATAATCCCCAAGAGGTATCTTTATCAACCAGGCCAAGTACGCTTTAGAAATACTTAAAAACATGGTATGGAAAAATGTGATACCGTTGGTACACCAATGGCTACCAAACCTAAATTGGATGCAGACTTGAGTGGAAAACTCGTAGACCAAACTAACTACCGTAGTAAAATTAGGTCACTCATGTATCTAACATCTAGTAGACTAGACATAGTGCAAGTAGTATGTTATTGTGCACGTTATCAAGCAAGACCGACTGAAAAACACCTCAAAGAGGTTAAAAGGATCTTTCGATATTTAAGGGGTACCATTAACATGGGACTCTGGTATCCGAAGGATTCTGGCTTTGAACTAACTACTTTTTCAGATGCCGACTAGTTCGTCCAAACACACTATATATATATATTAAAGTATATAAGTATATAAGGATGTAATCAATAATAGTATAGTAGTATTTTTCGTCAGGTTTAAGATAAACGCTTTTAACCAAAACGTTATATCAAAAACCTCTCGGGTCGTTTTCCCTTGATGAAGCGTGAATTGACAATCGGTTAAGTCCGTTATTGCGTGATTTGAATGGTTTCAAAGATTTTGATTTGGTTTCTAATTCTACTAATTAAAACGCTTAAAAAACATGTAAAGGTGGACAAACAATTATAACAAGTAAAGCATTCAAGAAATTAAACACGTAAATGATAACGGAAAATTTAAAACGCGACATATAAGCAAAATTATCAAAATTAAACGCTAAAAATGGAAATTTAATTTTTATAAATCCTAAATGACTAAAAATAATTTTCAGAAAAAGAATTATATTTTTTTGATTTTTATTTTATTTAATATTATTAAAAACAAATTTTAAACTAAATTAATTTATTAAAAATACTATATTAATTATTAAAAATCTAAAAAAATTTCTAAAAATACTACAGCTAAATAAGTTCCTAGGAAAATTAAAACCAACAACACAACTTATGTCTATAAGCTGTAAATAAGCTCTGAAAAGCTTAAAGCTTAAACAGCTAAACTACCTTAAATACCAAATGGCCCTAGAGTCTTTCAGAAAAGACCCCAGGGCGCAATGGTAAGGTGTATGGCAGTTAAGGTTGAGGTCTTGGGTTCGGGACCTCCCTATACGGCTTACACCTTATCATTTTTACTACTTTTTTCTCTTTTGCACATTTACTTAATAAGCAATAATAAGCATTTTTTATGAAAACATTTTTATTGAAATAAACAAATAAGCTCAGATTAAGCTCACTAATGAGCACAGAACACTTAAAAACTAAAAGATTGAAAAAATGCTTAACAAGCAAAACTATTTGTAACTAAAGACTTAATAAGCTAATTTAAAACAAATAAGCTAAAAAGTAATTACTACTTAGACTTAACAAGCTTAAATGACATGGTTTGAACTAACAGAATGAGCTTTAAAGCTTTTAAAATCTAAAAGCAAAGACATACTTAACTAGCAGTTTTCAAAGGAGAAAGGCTCAAATTTGAGCTTAAATTCAGGCTGAATAAGCATTTGTAGAAAGGTGTAAACTGAGAACAAATGAACTTTAACTTCCAAATAACAAATAATAACAAGATTTAAGAACATTTGATGAGTAATAAGCTAGAAAATATGACTTATAAAACTGACAGTTTAACACTAGACTCTTTTTTTGGATTTTTTTATTTTTTTGAAACTTAACAAATGCAAAATTCAGCCCTAAGATTAAGCTACTTAAAGTTAAAATAAAAACTCAAAAGCTAAAAAACAGATCAAGTTTGTAATCCAAAGAGCTTAAACATGCAATTTCAGATCTAAAAACAAACATGAACTTATCTAAAATTGCTTTTGAAAATTAAGCTTTTAAAACTTGAATAATGACTCTTTAAGACAAATGAAAACCAAAAGGACAGTTGCTCACTAATATGAACTACTTTCTACTGCATTTCAAGCCATTAACAAGCATGAAAACTACACTAACAAGCTGCTAATCAAAATTTTAACTAATAAGCTAAGTTTTCAAATTAGAAATCTACAAATTCAAACCATAGTTTCTTTGAACCTTTAACTTGAATTTTAACCTTTAAAAACTTAAAACAATTGACTAAAAGTCTATTTATAAGCTAGTTAAAACTGAGTTTTAAGCCAAAAACCATTTTTATCCTAAATTGACCCATTTTGAATCCTGTGCCAAACACCCCTTTATAATTTCTAAATTCTCTTTTAAGCTGAAAAAAATCCTTATAAGCTCTTATCTTTCAAAAACAGATTAATGCCTAAGTTCACTAAGATCAAAAAAGCAAATTTTAACAACTAATAAGCCCTAAATAATAAGCTAATTTAAATAAGCTGTTTAGACTAAATAATGACAGATTTGCATTTACTCAATACTAAACTTAAACTGAACTACAATCTAGAGGCATAAGATCCATTAAGCTACTAAATGATATAATAAGCACAAATTATAAGCAAATAAGCAAGAAATAAGCAGATAAACAATAAGCATGTAAAGTAAGCTAAAAGAGTAAAATGAAATGCACCTGAATCCCTTGCTCAAAACAAGGATAAAATTTGTTTTTTCAAGCATAATCTATAAGCTCAGCTTATGAAAATAAGCTGTAAAAGACCCATAAGCCCTTCCAGGATTAGATTATCTTCCAAATTAAGCTAGAATTCATACACCTTAACCAATAACTTTTTGTAATTGAATAACCAACTCAAATAAGCTCAGGAAAGCTTATGGAGCTTATTGAGCTTTAAAGCTTAGTAGAGACAAATTTAGCTTATAAGAGAGCTTATTGAGCTTATTTAACCACAATTTAAAATTTTGCATAAATGAAAAGATTAATTCAAAACAGATTTAATCCAAAGAAAACTTTTATTAATAATCATAAAATCATTACAATACTGTGAAAAAGAAAGATTACAAATAAGCACTAAAATAAGCTACTAAATTAAGCTACTCCTACTCCTAGATTATCCTACTCCTAGATGCTCTAAGCTATGTGATCCATCATCTATTTATAGTGAAGTGAAAAAGATTCTAGCCCCTTGAGACGCTCCTCTTGCTTTAATCTCAGCCTTCGATCAATAACTGTCTTCAAATCACATCATCTTGACCGTTGGATTGCTTACACGTCCCTTTAACCAATCATTGAGCTAGGGATTGCCAGCGTGGCTCCCAAGTGTGTCAGTGGTGTCAGCAATTTCTTCTAGAAGCATATGAGTATGTGTACTTCGTGGATTTACCCTGTTCATGGTTATGGTGAAAAGGGAGGGAAAAATGGAGATGGTAACAGTGATTTTGAATGATTATTATTGTTTGTTTGACCAGGACTAGGGAAATATGGTTTTGACATGGGCTTTTGTTATTTCATGGGCCAGGAATGGATTTGGGCTGGAAATGGTTTTATGTTTAATGAAAGTGTTAAATAACACTTAATGGTTGTTAAGTGTTAGTTTAACAATCTTTTGGTTTGTAGTGTAAAAATTAATGACCATTAGTCCTTTTGATGTTTTAAGGACTAACGGTGTTATTTATTTTGACGGTCTTGGGAATTTTAGGGTTTACGGGCTTGTTTTGGATTCTTCCTTGATAAATGCATGCCTTCGGCCTTGGCTTTTCACGCTCTTTCATTCTCGTGTCCGGTTTTGTCCTTTTTGGGCTTGTTTTTGGTCTTTTCGCCCAATATCCGTTACCTGCACATGAATAACACAAAACACACAATATACAATACATTTTTGTCTATTTGTGGTCTTTTTGGCCTAATATAGTGTACAAATAGTATGTGTAAATTAGCACATACCAAATTCCCCCATACTAAGATATTGTCGTGTCCTCACGCAATGTTATGAATGTACGTTTTAAAACCAACAAATTTAAATCTCTTCAACTAATAACCTTGAAAAAGTAGCTTTGTGTTCGTCAAAGGAGATTTAAGGATCGTTAGTTTTTAAAACGCCTCAGTTTTTACCTTTATCTATAAATATCCTTGCATTTATTATTACGAAACACATATTTGACTTTCATTGTAAAATTACAACTTTTAGGATCATTGAATAAGAAACACATTATTACTAGTGCTCAAAAAGGTACATTCGTCATCCTTGATTTTTTTTCGCTAGCCCCCAAACTAAGTTCAAAAACGAAATCATTGCTCGATACAAGTTAAGAATCCTAACACTACTCATAAATACTAATTATGTAATACTTTTCCTCCCATAAATCCTAAATTTGTTTCTTAAGATTTTATTTAAGTCATATACCCGAAGGCTCTTTAAGACTTGTTTTGATACTTATTTAATCCAAAAATAAAGCGAGACGGTTGAAAATAAAATTTAGCTTCCACTCCTAACCTTGAAAACCGATGAAGTGAACGAAATTTGGCTTTTGTTGCTTTTGCCTTAATTCATGTCATATACCTTAAGGCTCTTTAAGACATAAATCAAGTAATATTATTTACACCATATACCCTAAAGCTCTTTAAGGTGCAAATAACTAAGCAACATTTTCTAATCATTAATTTTATAAGTACCATATACCCTAAGGCACTTTAAGGTACAAATAATTTCATGACTAGTATTACTTATGCCATATACCCTTAGGCTCTTTAAGGAAAAAAAATAATAAAATGATTAACTCTACTCATACCATATACCCTAAGGCTCTTTAAGGTATAAGTAAAGCAATAAACATGTGATGCATATAATAAGCCAAAATTCAAATCATCGACTTCCAAATCAAAGGAAAGTTACTAAAAATTAAGTTGAACCGGACAACCTTATTTATTAAGCATTTATGCATATGAGTGAAACAAGCTAATGGGAGAAAAGGCCACTATTAATATCTATAAGCCTTAAAGAAATCTAACTATTCCACGTTTAGCATTCCAACTTATATTTTGCTCTATCATTTCTCGTTCTTCGCAAATTTAAAATCTTTAATAATAAGATTCGCGAATACTTAGCCTAATAAACTAGCTTTGCATTTTTAAAGTAAATTATGGAAACTTGCAAAATCTTGGCTTGATTAAGCTAGAGTTCTCATTTTAAAGCTTCTTGTAAAGCTAAAGTTTATAATGGTTAAGGGGTCTAGCTAGGGCTCAACATGCCCGAGTCAAGTCAAAAATATACTCTTATTCTCACCAACGGAAAGCCAAAAATTGGTGTTTATACATAAAAAATTTAAAATTTTCTCAAATAGGCATATATATATAGAAGTAAAAACATGGTTGTGTGAGCATGCAAGTAAATCATATCGATAGATAACCGCCTCCCCCATACTAGAACGAAACATTGTCCGCAATATTTAAAAGGGTATCTACGTAAATCTTAAGCCGTTTATTAAGTATGCAAAAAGATAAATGTTAGTCGATAATGATTAGGATATCGGATTCCCAATTTATGAAGAGGATTTGAAGACGAGCGATGGACAAAACCACGAACACAAGAGTCTTCAAAAATCCGGGAAATCTCTGGACATAAAACACAAGTACCAAACACAAGAAAGAGAAGAAGCGTGCCTCCTCAAGTCATATTATTAGAAATAAGAAAGAAAATAAAGGGATAAGCATGGGGTGCCTCCCACGAAGCGCTTTGTTTTTGGTAACCGAGTCACATAGCTTGACTCGATCCCCGCATTTAGTTGTCCATGGGGATGAAACAAGTAGAAGAACAAACTTTCATTTGACTTTCAAATGCCACCGGCTCAAGAGAAGAAAAATGAAAAGCGGAGATGTCAGGGTCAAAAATGGTATCCTCACTCCCGGAGGAGAGAGGAAGAAAAGAATCCACCAGATAGGTGAGAAGGATTTGGATAACAATTGTGAAGGAAAGATAATGGCGATCCTTAGAGGATAATCGTACATATGATGGAGAAAAAATTTTCTCCTAAATCCTGGGGTTGAAAACTTTGACCATATGTTTCACATTATCAAGTTCAGGTTCATCCTTAAAGCATTGTGGTTCATGATCGAAAAATACCTCGGGGAAGAGATTATGGGTAGTGTTATGAAAAATCTCAAGAACGTCTCCCTCCGAGTCATAATAATCGTCTAGAAAAGCATCGATCTCATCAATATCGCCTCCTGGATCGAAACACTCATCCTCATCGAAAAGAGGTGTGTTAAGTAAAATTGGCTCATCAAAATTTGAAACATTAGAGTCCTCGCTCTCGACATCCTCTAATATCTCATTAAAAAGAGGATTAATGTCACTAGAGTTGTAATTGTCATCAAATTCAAAAAAAGGGTTCGAATAAATTTGAAAATTTTCTTCTTGAACGTCTTCCTTAAGAAATGACTCGTCATCACTAGAAGTAAAGTCATCATTAAAACCGAAGAGAGGATTTGAGAAAATCATTTTATTATCACAAAAAGGCGAGTCACATTCTTTGTCATCGTTGTCATCTTCCGGTGGAGGTAAGCAAACTAGAGCAGGTTCGTTGATGAACCTCTCAGGATTAGGATCAATCGTAATCTTAGGTGAAAAATTTGTTGACGGATCACGGTTAAGCAACAATTCAATTTCTCTAAGATCGGCTTCAAAATCAACATCCTCATTTCTCGGTGAAAATGAGTTAAGAAGAGCGAGTTCATTGGCGAACTCCTCAAGAAGAGAATTGCTAGTCTCAAAAGATGTAAGACTAGGATGAGAATCAGAAAGCGGAGTTGTACTTCCACTCGAGGGATGATTCAATTTTTTTAATTTTAATACTTCTTCAAAACTATCCTCGCATGTGATATTGATGAAATTAATCATATTAATCGACTCGTTTGCATGCTTTTGAGGAAGTTTTGAAGTGCTATCCACATGAAAGATTAATTGTTCATCCACATCCCTTAAGATAAGCTCTCCTTCGTATACATCGATTAAAGCACGTCCGGTCCTCAAGAAGGATCTCTCGAGAATGAGGGGAACCCGAGGATCGGCATCAAAATCAACAACAACAAAGTCGGTAGGAAAGTGAAACTTCCCCACTTTGACGAAGACGTCTTCGGCGACTCCTTTAGGACGAGTAATGGATCGATCCGCTAGCTCGAGAGTCATCCGAGTGGGGGTAAGTTCGGGTAGGGAAAGCTTCTTCCATATGGAAAGAGGCATAAGATTTATGCTAGCGCCAAGATCGGCCAAGGCGTGACATACATCCATTCCCGGAAAATCACATGGTATAAGAAACTTGCCGGGATCTCCAAGCTTTTCGGGAAGCTTTTTAAGGAGCATCGCCGAACAATTCTCATTCAACGGTATCTTAGCTAATTCAAACAACTTATCCTTATTCGTGAGCAAACTCTTAATCGTAGAGGCAAATTTTGGCATCAAAAGTAAAGCATCCGCGAAGCTAATGTCGAAGTGCAAATCTTGAAAGATTTGAAAGAACTTCTCCATTTGATTCGTAGATTTTTCATGGAGCTTTTGATCATTAAGTCTCGAAGGATATGGAATAAAAGGCTTAGATAAAGTCTTCGGAACTTCGGGTTCCGGAATAGGAATGGGGTTAACCGGAGGTTGGATGTGAGCGGTACTTCCTTGGAAATTGGTTTGCTCCTTATCCGCTATCTCCTCGGTTTCTCGTTCTACTACCTTTTTTGGAGAATGATTAGTAGGAATTGAGGGTCCCTCATAAGCAACACCCCTTCGAGTAGTGATTGTTTTCATCTCACCCTTCGGGTTAGGAATAGTATTACTCGGAAGAGTACCCGAAGTTAAGGCTTGGTTTTGGAAGAAACTACCTAGAATACTCCTCATATCATTATTTAAATTTTTCCTAAGATTCTCCTCTTGTTTACTAAAATTACCCCTCAATTCATTAATCTGACTTTGCATATTTCTCATTATTGACTCATTAGATTACTTATAACTTGAAAACTCATTTGAAATCCCTTGTTGAACTTGATTATTAGGAACTTGAGAAGGTGGGTTTTAAAATCCTTGATTTTGAAAATTTGGAGCATGATTAATTGGAGCTTGAAAACCTTGATTTCTATGAAAATTATTTCCCCAATTAAAATTATTTCCTTGACCTCGATTTTGGTTATACCTATTTTGACTATTTTACACCGGAGCAAAACCGGGTGGTGCCATGTGGTTACTAACACGGTTTGGATGGGCTACTTGATTGTAAGTACCCGTTGCCGCACAAACATTCGATTGATTGCTATCGGTATTAGGACAATTGTAATAAGCATGAGCACCACCACAAATAACACAAGATTCCTCAACCGCTTTAACCGTAGCGGTGACAACTTTCTTAGAAACAATCTCAACTAAGGTCGAAATTTGGTCCGCAAGCTTATCAATTCTCTCATCCGTCTTACTAGAACTTTCCCTAGAATTCGTATTCACCCTAGAAACATTTGATTTGTTTCGTGAATAACGAAGTTTTGACTTATTTTCAATTATGTTCAAGGCCTCTCTAGTAGTCTTACTCAAAAGATTTCCACCCGCCGCGACATTTAAGGGGTCTTGATCATTCTCATTTAAACCATTATAGAAAGTATTTATTTGGGTTAACTCTGTAAATTCGTGGTGGGGACATGCTCTAAGCATTTCCTTAAATCATTCTCATGTCTCTCCAAATGTCTCATCGAATTTTTGAGTAAATCGAGAGATTTCATTCTTGAGGTGGGTGGTCTTCGAGGGAGGGAAAAATTGATTCACGAATTTGTTTACGAGATCATCCCAAGTCAAGATCAAATTAGGAGGTTCTTTATCATACCAAATCCTAGCGGCCCCCTCGAGTGAATATGGAAACATCATGAGTTTAACCACACCATTCGGAACTCCCTTAAATTTCAAGGTCGAGGTAATCCTTTTGAAATTGTTAATATGAGTATGGGGATTGTCCCTCTCAAAACCATGAAATGGGCTAGCTTGCTTGAACTAATTGTAGAAATTAGTCTTAATCTCAAAATGATTCGCATTAGTTTTCGGTATAACGATAGCTTCTCCATACCCTTCCGTGGGTGCTCGGAGTAGCTCTTCCATTGTTTTCCGCCATTGTGTCAAACATCACGATAGTACGAAGCTCGGGTTCAACTACGTTTGGAGTACGTCTTCTATTTCGACGTCTCGAAATGGTTACGGGTGAATTATTTGTTGGATGAAAAGGGGTCACACGGATTGTCAGCTTGGCAATCCCACCTTCTTGGAGGCCTTGTGCTTCTTTTGAACTGATTTTAGTATAAAAATCCTAAATTGGTATGTTTGTTTGGTGATGAGTTGTCATTCCTTGTTGTCTGCTCAACCAATCATGGGTTAGGATGAAGTTTCTCTTTGCTGAGTTGGAGCTTTGTACTAGCATCTTTGAAACCACGTAGGACGAGTGTAGGGAAGTGGGTTTTACCCGTTTAATTTGACGCAGGGTGAATTGGGACGAAGATGAATAGTAAAAACCATCTTGGCGCCTTTTTTTCTTTTTTTTGTTTGACTGTTTGACCGAGGCTAAAAGGTGTTGACTTGGGCTTGTTTTTTATATTAAGGGATTTTTGGGCTAGGTTTTGGTATTGGGCTTGGGTTAATATTTCACTAACGACCGTTAGTCCTTTTTAGTTTTAAGGACTAACCATGAAATAACCAAGGACTAACGGTGTGATTGGATTTAGGACTTTTGGTGAAAATGATCATTTATGGACCTTTTGGTAATTTTAAGGGTTTGTCTTCACATGAGTTGACTAAGTTGACCATGGTTGACTTTTGTTGTCCTTTGTTGACAAACACCCGGCTCTTGTGTACTCTTTCCGTTCTCGTGTTTGTTTTTGTCTGGTTTTTGGCTCTTTTCATGTGATACTTGTAATATCCGTACCTACACATCACAAAAGACAAAATGCACAATATACAAACATAATTTGCATTATTTCATCTTTTAAGGGTCATTTTTGATATAAAACGGTTATGTGATTTCTCACATATCAATACAGCAAGTAAAAGCCAAGAAACAAGAAGAAAAAAGTCTCTTGATTCATCTTTTAAGTTTTCGAGTTGTTTTTGCTCCATTCGACCCATTTTTATCATTTCAAGTACTAGTAAGCTTTATATCTTGTTCCATGAGCTCTTGTATCATTATAGATATTGTATAAGCTATATTTAAGTTACTTGTATAAGCCTTGAACCATAGAAACCATTCGTTTGGTTTTCCTAAACCAAATTGTGCCCTAAACGCACCCTAAAACCTTAAAAAGCTCATTTCGTGTACTTATCAAGCTAAAAGCCATAAGCTGATTTAATAAGCTATTCTAATAAGCTAACTTATCATTTTTATAAATATTAAAACAAATCCTAAAGCCTTAAACCCATCGGGTTAATCTTTTTAAACCAAACAAACCCGTTTTGGATTTTTAAGCTCACAAGCTCTTTTCATAAGCTATAAGCTCGTAAAAGTTACTTATTTTAGCTTATAGTAATAAGCTATAACCTGCAAAATTGATTTCTAAATCAAAAATATCAATATTATGGTTCTTGAACTTAATTCGCAAATGGTTTCATGCAAATGGGTATATATTGTAAATTCTTAAAACATATAACTAGAGGGGCTAAAAATGTAATTATCTTAAAGGTAAACTTCAGGGGCTGTTTTGTCATACTTAAAAGTTAAAGGTTTAATGTTTTAAAAATATAATTAAAAGGTTAATTATATATATATATATATATATATAGTAAGGATCCAGTAAGAAGTAAATTAAAATAAGAAGTGGTGAGAAGTGACTAAAACCACACATTTGAGATGCAACGACTTGCATTAGATGCATTTTTATTTATTTAGATGCACCATTTTGAGTTTCGAACGCTAATTTGATGCGTAGATGATGCAAATTGATTTTCATGATTTTGGCACATGCAGAGGAACAAAAAACAAGAGAAAATGAAATGCATCTAATATACGTATATGCATCTAATTAAAAGCTAGAAAACACATTATGATGCGTTATAATGCATCTAAGATTATAGAGATGCATCTAATTTAAGTCGGTGCATCTCGGATATGCGGTTATAGTTACTTCTTATCCTTCTTATTTTAAGAAAACTTCTTATTTGATCCTAACTATATATATATATATATATATATATATATATCAAGGGTATATATTGTCATTTTTGTATTCTCAAAGGTATAAAATGTAATATTTTTATATTAATTATAAAAATATATTTAAATATTATAAGACTCAATTTTATTAAAACCCGACACAATTATCGTTATCATTCATTGATCGAAACGTTATAAATCAATTAATGTTATTATTTAACATTAATTTATCATCCACTAGCTTTGAAGAATCCAATAATAATAAAATCTTACATTTGAATCTATAATTATCACGTTATAGGGTGTTCATGCTGTGAGGGGATGTCATTTGCGGTGACGTTTTGGACGAGGTTGCTGGATTTACGATTAAAGTGTCCCTAGCTCCTCAAACGTTACTAATGACCTCTGGATATGATAGCCCTCGAAACAATGATACGATATTTTCACAAGTTATTCAAACAAAATCGTTAACTTCGAAATAAAGTTTAATGATAACAATCAAACTAAGACTTGACATATTACCCCAGGTTGCGTGACGAGGCTGTTTACTCTCATTTGAATTAAATTCAAAATCAATCAACTACCTTGATAAGGTGAGTTCATAGTCCCACATTTACATGTTTTCTAAATCCCGTGGGGAGATACATGCTATAAACCATGAATACAAGTGTTTTACAACTGTATGCTATCCTGATATATTATTGCCTAATTGCTTCCAATGCCAATATTTTTATCATGAACCATTGTCAACTTGGAGTAAACGTGATATGTGAAACAAATCTTTGGGGGGTGACACGACTCCGTTGGTTGTAACGTACATGGGGTAACCATATCGCACTATATTTGAGAAAATGATATCTTGGCAAGTTACTTTCCTTAAGGACATTGATTCCTTCAAGTCAGTTAAGTTAAATTGGACTCTCGGAGGGTTAATGTTTTGGTTGCATGAGCTTAGGGCAATAATATTGTTTTCCATGATAATTGTATTCGTTGCAATTATTACCACTTATGATGACTTGTATTCAAACATTTCATTACAAACACTGTGAATTTCACACAACCGTTGTGTCGACCATTTTAGCATGTTTATCTTAGGTAATTGAGCAATCTATGGCACGGAGTGGCATTGGACATGAGGACGTCCAATCCTGTTATCATTCAACTTTGTGTTTTGAAATGTATTTTGGGACCTCTTTTGTAAAAACTCTGATGAATAATGAATGATAACTTATCTTTCAAAAACGTCTCTTTTGAGTCATTTTCTATTATCGTGACTATGATTCATGAAGTAATACCTCAGATTAGCTTCCGCTGCTATATGTCAAATATGAAGGTGTTACAACTTTATTATAAAAAATAAGATATTTACAATTATTATTATTATTATTATTATTATTATTATTATTATTATTATTATTTATTACTCGTATTTATTTTATTATTATTATTGTTAATTATTATTATTGTTAGTATTTATTTAGTGTTATTATTATTAATATTATTATCATTTATTTATTTATTTATTATTATTATTATTTAGTGTTATTATTATTATTATTATTTAGCTATTATTATTATTATCACTATTTATTTATTTATTATTATTAAGCATTATTATTATTATTATTTTTAATTTTTCTGAATTGCATTACATTGAGATCCAACCAAACACAGTGACGAAATACATCAATTACAATTACAATACATTCCAACTCTTTGAATTAAAATTCATTCAAATTACAATTTCTTTGACAGATTACAATTCCTTTCAAAACATATTGCGAACTAAACGCCCCTTAAAGTTAAAAAAATTCACTTATTAAATATAATGGGGTATACATAAAACCACCTCACCTTTCATTCCTCTTAGACCCGGCGCAATAAGGCAAGGAAGATCGAGTCTTGGGGCAAGGAAGACCATTTATTATTTCGTGAAACATATTAATATAATTAATAAATATTCAAAATATATTAATTACATTAATAAATGTATCCTCTGTGTATATGTGTGTGCTCTCAATAGGCTCATGTATTTACGTAACGAACACAAACCAACAAAACGCTTCTTGTCTCTCTTTGGCTTATATCTCAATCCTCATCAACAGGTCCCCGACCAAGGAGTTCAAATCGGAAAGAGGTCTTCACCAAGGTGACCCTCTTTCTCCGTTCCTTTTTCTTATAGTTGCGAAAGCCCTCCCAATCTCGATTTTGGAGGCGTGTGGAAAAGGTTTGTATAAGGGCATATCCTTTTTGAATAATGGTGTTAACTTATCCTTACTTCAATGCGCGGATGATGCCCTTTCTTTGGTCATTGGTCAAAACTAAATGCTTTACATCTTGTTCATATCTTGAAATGCTTTGAGTTAGCCTCGGGTCTCAAAGTTAACATCTCAAAAAGTAGACTTATAGGAGTGGGGGTTTCGATTAGTGAGGTTAATAGTTTAGCTATTTTGATCGGGTGCACTTCCGATTCTATCCTGTTCATTTATCTTGGCCTCCCTGTCGATAAAAGGATGTGGTTTGTTGACGGGTGGGATGGTGTTGTTAATCGGTTACGTGAGAGGCTTTCCTCTTGGAAAGCTAAGAACCTTTCCATTGGAGGTCGTCTTACGCTTGTTAAGTACATACTTGGTAGTATTCCCATCTACTACCTTTCTCTTTTCAAAGCTCCTATGTTGGTAATTAATACGTTGGAATCTCTTCACCGCCGCTTCTTTTGGGGCTTCAAGGACTCCCATCGGGGTATAAGTGAGGTTAAATGGGACTCTATTCTCGTTGATGTTAAGAATGGGGGTCTCGGAGTGCGAAGCATCTTAGCTAAGCCTCCTTGGAAAATGGAAGTGGAGGTTTCTTACCGAGAAACAAGCTCTATGGTGTCGTGTTATTAGTGATTTTTATGGTGAAGATGGTGGCTTCTCATCCCTTGTGAACTTGTTGGGATTGGGTGGGACATGGTGCGACATTTTAAAGCTATAAAGGAGATTGATTCCCTTAATCCTTCCTTTAAGTCCTCATTTTTTATTAAGCTAGGCAGTGGCTCTAATATCTGGAAGGACCAATGGTACTTGTCTCTTGGAGTTATTCCCAAGACTCTACGCTCTTGAATCATTTAAGGATTGTAAGGTTAATGAGCGTCGGGGTTTGTTCAATGGCGTTTGGGGTGGAACGCGGTCGTGGCGTATACCGCCTAGAGGCAGATCAGTAGATGACGTCTCAGCTCTCATCTCTCATATTGGAAATCTCCATTTGTGTCCCTTAGGCAGTGACAAGTGGGCATGGGTTGGTGACTTGTCGGGCTCATTCAAAGTCAAAAGCCTTAGTAACAAGATCGAGAACATCCTGCTTAATGGGAGCTTGCTTGGTGAACACGGAACATGTTGGATCCCTTGAAAAGTAAACATTAACACATGGAGGGCCTCTCTTAACAGGTTTCCCGCTCAGCATAACCTTGCTTCTCGTGGGGTTGTTCTTCGGTCTACTCGCTGTCTTTTTTGCAACGTCGGGGAAGATACTTTGGAACATTGTCGCATTCATTGCCCTCGTGTGCTTGCAGTTTGGCGAAAGATTTAGAGTTTGTGGAACCTCGCTTCTCCATTGGTTTTCCCCTCATTTTCCATTAGTGACATTGCTATGGATTGCATTAAATCAATTAGATGTAGCCGCACTAACAAGATTCTAAATGGGGTTCCGCATTGCTCGATTTGAAGCATTTGGAAATGGCGTAACAGGGTCTCTCATGTCGATTCTGACCTGGTTTCTAGTATTATCAAGGAAGAAATATTTCCATCAATTCAGAGGATGTCAAGACTTGGATGTCGGCCCGCTTCAAATCGCCCGATGCAAACTGGAATGTTTGGATATCGAGGCCTTTTGTCATTCTTTTTGGTTCTACTTAATTTGTATTTTCTTGTTTGGGCTTTCTGGGTTTTGTGGGTTTTCGTTTCCTTATTTTCATTGTTGTAATTTCTGTTCCTTCTTTGGCTTCCTCCTCTGAGCTTTTTTTAATATATTAACCTTTAAAAATAAGGAATATATTGACCATTTATCAAATATCAGCTGTTAATTTAGGTGTATTATATTTCCAACAACACACTCCGGTAAGTTTTAGAAGCTAATTCTCGAGGCGTTCGGTGTTTGGTTTGACATCAAACGAACCGAAATATAAAAGACCAAAACTGAATAAAACCGAGCTAAAAAAATTAATTGGTGTATGGTTATGTTTGCAATCAAATCGAAATATTTTATTGGTGTTTGGTTTAGTTTATGGTTTGACAAATATATAATCAAACATAATATCTTTATCCGCATATATATAATTAATTTATATATACGCAGTTTTTATTTTATCATTCTAGCTTACAAATATTCAATTCGGTTTTGATGCATGAAAATAGAATATTCAAGCTAATAAAACTTTGTAAACATTTTTTTTGGCTCTCATTAAATTCCGTTAAATTATGAAAACCCTTTTGATTTCTTGAATTTATGCTATGTTGCTTTACTTCAGCAATTTGTGAAACTTTTTATTTTGATACTTTTATTTGCGCTTTTAAGTTTTTATTATTGATTACTTCTTCTGTTTTAAAATTGTTTCCCGATAACAAAAAACAGTTTAATTTTTTATTTTGTTTATTGCTTTCAATACCTTAAATTATTAAAAAAATAATTTACATAGTGGTGGAAGGCAAACGCGCAACAAGCTGCGTTGTAAGCCATTTTTGAATTGCAAAACTTATTCTTTTAAAAACAACATTTGTGGATCTGAGAGTCATAACACTACTATGCATGACTCGTTGCACTCTGTTGAGGTAATATTTACTCTTAGCTAATTAATTAAAGTATTCTTTAAAGTTTGTAATGACAATTTCAAATAAAGGTAATATAGTATACTTAACTAAATTTTAGTTTGTTGTATTGTATAGTTTTTTCTGTTCTATGATTGGTTTGGTTTAGTTTTTGGTTGACTTCAAAAGTTTTTCAGACCGATAAACCCGAACCATATAACATGCAAACCCGAAAACTGAACCGATGAACACATTCAAAGGAGCAGATATGCATATGTATTTCAAAACTATAATTCATCTGTCACGTGATGTTCTAAAGTTGTTGTATGGGCAATTACTATACGCTCATTATTAGTGCCCATCTTAAACATTTGGACCATAACTTATTAAATTTCGATTCATAGGGTTTACCAACAGAACCAGGTTGTAGAATGTATAAACCCTAACCTTGAACTATAAGGGGGCAATTATGTTCCAAAATTATGCATTTACAAACAATAGCACTTAAAACAATATCCTACCATCTACCTTGGACCTCGGTTCTACTTACTCTCCTTTAACTTTCGAACAAACGACATTCGCTATTGTCAACATGCCATCATACCAGTTGCATCTTTTACAACATGCCTGCAACTCTGCAAGGATAAGAAAGCCCACAAAAAAAAAAAATGAAGAGAGTGGCAACCACAACCTTTGCACTCGTCACCAACCTCCTAGCCCAAACTATCTTGAATAGTAGAATTATAGAACTTGTGAGACGAGAAACCAAAATAATATGATCCTATCCAAGCTTTAGGACTTTGGCATGCATGACAAAAAATGTGGTAAAAGAAACGGTTCAGAAATCAGCCAACTTCTCAGGCCAGAGAGCATACCCCCCTTCAAGTCATTCTTTAATTAGCTCCCCAGCTGCATTCTTCAAAATAAACAAACTCAATACCAAAACATCATCTCTCCCCCAGCAAGACCTTTGAGTTTTGTGTTCAACAAAAATTTGTGTTTATACTTTATAGTAACTTGTAATAAGAATGTACTGCCTTTATCCCAAGAGAATCTATCTTTGAATTCAACAAACTTTAAAAATGTAATATCCGAAGTCCCCTTGTCTTGTGAAAACCTTAATACTCAGACTTCAAACATACTCTGATACTCTTTGTAGACGTTGTTTAAAGAAAGTGTCACAGTACCTAATCGGTCCATGTGACAATGGTTTATGGCATGACAATATTAGAAAATTGATAAAAGCAAGGACATTGGATGTCTTTCACAGAACCATTATCAGACATCAAAAAAAAATCACAGCCTCGGAAAATGGAGGGAAAACGCAAAGATACAAAACCTATTGGATAATACCCATTTAATGAATTTAAATTTTTTTTATTATCATTTGCTTTTGGGGAAGACGAACATTTTCAACCATCATAACATTTACCTTCAATGCCATTCTGGTGATGCCTATAGAGCATTGCACTATGGGTGCTGCCTAGTCGTAGATGGAAAATTGACCATTTCTTCAGTTCCTCTCCATTTCCTGGGCTTCAGCAAAGGAAACCCACAAAACACCAATATAAATGGATAGCCTAATTTTCTGCTTAAAAATTGTCACCGTTGAAATAAAAAATGTGCCCAGAAGTTTTAATGAGAAAGCCTTATACTTCATACTCAAAATGTAGATTATGAAACACCTAATCCAGATTCTATTCTACAAATTCATTTTGACAACTGGTATTATTTACCAACAGTTAAAAAAAGTAAATTGGTTAGAAAAAACAGGTCAAAAGTCGCCTACTATGCTCTCAAAAATCAATAATCTTTAAATCGTGTTCTTCACTATAACTATCTTAATATTGCAATCCTATTTATATCATTAGTTTTTATGACTTCAAAAGAGAGAAGACATTAAATGATGAAAGGTCTGCCCAAATCAACCAAAGTTACTAGTTATGGAGTCCATTTTAAGCCATTCCACCAACCAGCCCATTTTGCCACTTACAAGAAAAACGTACGTAACCCAACTCTAATCAAATATTCAAAAAATAAGTCATACTGGGAAAATATAACACGCATCATCACTTCTGATTTAATATATGTGATTTGAGTACACAATGTGACCAATCGTGGTGGGAAGTTGTATATTTACCTGATACAGCCACCGGTGGTGGGCGACTTACGAATTAGATCGTGCAAGCAACCAAATATGAAACCCAAGCCATATGACTTTGCAGCGAGCTGCCCGTTAGGTATAAGCCAAATAATAACCCACACAAAAGTTAGGATTTTGAAAGGGTATATATAATAGACAAAACAGCAAAGTACTTAATAAGTGATCAAGAAACTGTGGAGGTTGGAAAACTATAAAATAAGTGCATCAAGCATTTTAAAATACCAGTCATGAGGTTTACCATTGCAAAGTCCTACCAGCTACTCAACGTTTTTTTGGAAACATAGACAAACTAAAATACTACAACGTTTTTAAAATAGACCATAAAAGCAAATACAAGTTTTTTTTATTCTGCTAAGCAAATCATGAGTTTTTGCTACATAAGTAGACTTCATTTGCATGACTGGCTTGAACTTCAGAAGAATCAGCAGAGTCCAAAACAAAAAGATTGATGGATCTAGGGTTGAATCTGCACAATAAATTGTAAAATCCTTAAAAACTTGATTTCAAAGATATGATTTCTAGCAGAAAAACTTGGTCAAATAACCCTTCACAGCTTTAAAGAGCTTTGAACTGATAATACATGTAACAAGCATTTTACAAATGAGTCCAACATTCTCCATAAGAAAGAAAAAAAACATGATAGTTGGGTGCAGTGCAGTTACAAGTTTTTAAAATGAAAACAAAGAATAAGAAACAATACAAAAATAATATATATCATAATATGCAAACCACATGCATAGGTACCTACCTGGACTGGCAGCTCCCTGTCAAATTTCAAAAGTAAGATACAGTTATACTCTTGAGGTTCTTTCCATGTGTTTCAGGAATGAAAATGAACATTTAAATATTGTATACAATAAAGCACATAACTAAAAACAATTATAGGGAGAGTTGGTGTATTTATATTGCTTGAGAGGTGCGCATCTAACGAGTTACTTTCAGGGAGAAAACATGCTATTAATGACTAACCATATTCCATTTTTCAATCTACAACACCACGGTGTAACACTACAATCTTATGAGTTATGACATTTGTCAAATATTCGGTTTGAATAGCATAATAGAAAACACAGATGACATAATAGTCATCACTTAATATATATATATATATATTATATATATATATATATATATATTGGGACAGTATAATTATGCTCAACAAATTAAAAACATGTGTATTATTCCTAGCCTAAGTTTTTGAAGGCACTTTTGAGGTCATCTTCATGCAAAACATTAGCACTAAAATAAGCTTTGCTGATGACCACCTCCTAAATATTAACACTTAAATCATCACAAAAGCATGAAACAACGACAAAAATATCAGTGAACAGAACAAAAAATTTGCAAACTTTTTCAGTTGTGGATGGTAAAACCTTACAAAAGCTTTTTTTGGCCCCTTCAATGCATTTTTATCCAGTAAAATTAGAACACAATAGCCAGGTTTTATCAGTAAACTTTAACAAAACCTTTAATAGACGATTAAACTCAGGCTAGCTTGCAACCTTTATTTGAGTATTGCTTTTTGTTAAGTGTTGATTTTCCTAAATATTTTACAGTCAACCCTAACAGCAAATTCTCAATAGTAAAGCAAGAAACAAATAATCAATCGGCACAACAACATAATTTGCAAGCACGCCAATATTTCAAAAAGATATGTACCTAGTGACCCTGGCCCATGTAGGATCCACCACCTTGTTGCGGCCTTCCGCCTTGACCCATCTGTGGATACCCACCTTGCTGATACCCTGCACCTCCCTGATTCCCATATCCAGAACCCTGCGGGTTTGCAGCACCAAGTCCTCCTAAAAGATTACCGATCCCCACAGCTCCCTGAGAAGCAAGCAGCGCAGTCAACGCCTGTCCCAAAACAGGAGTTAGCGCACCAGGCGGAGGAACACCTGGGTTGAACCCCATACCCGGTCCAGAAGGGGCCATCAAATGCCCTTGTCCACCACTACTTCCCATACCCGAATACTTAGCCTTCTTGGAATGATGATGGCCACCACTACCATACCCACCTTGATGATGATGCTGATGACCACCACCAGCACCAAAACCACCCTTAACCGGTTTAGGGCCATCAATGGCTTTCTGAACATTCAAAGTATGCCCTTCAAATATCTTATGCGGCTCCTCCAACGCCTTCTTAGCACTGTCAATACTCTTATACACAAACAACGCAAAGCCCTTCGGCTTACCCGTCAGCTTATCCATCCCCAACGGGCCTTCCTCAATCTCCCCAAACTTAGCAAAAAACTCGGTCAGCTTGGCAGGATCAATATCCTGAGCGACATTACTGACAAAAATCTTCCTCTGCGTATACTCGGAAACCACAGCCCCTTTAGTCCCACTCGCACTAACAACAGGCGGAGGCGCAGGAACGGGACCAGCACTCGCCAATTGACAGCTAGTAACCCTATTCCCAATCTTCTTTTGCGGCTCTTTCAACGCCTTCTTGGCGCCAATCCTCTTCTTAAACAAAATAAAACCATAACCTTTGGACTTGCCACTAACCTTATCAACAACAGCCTTACAATCCTCAATCTCACCATATTTTTCATACTCACTAATTAAAGTCTCAGTAGTGGTATCCCAACCTAAGCCATGAACAAATATCTTCCTATGAGCAGGATCGGCATCTGCAATCTTTTCGACACTTGTAATTAAATCAGGATACTTATTAACAGCTTCTTTCATTAATAAAACTAACTGTTCTTTAGAGAAAGGCTCTAGAAGCTTCTCTACTGGCTCTTCAGGTAAATTCTCCGTTACATCTCCGTTGTTAGTTTCGATTTTAACATCCTCTTCGACATCGTTTTCTTCGTCTTCTTCTTCATCTTCTTCAGGTTCTTCTTCAACATCGTCGTTTTCGTTATCTTCTTCTTGTTCATCAACAGGTTGTTGCTGTTCTTCTTCTTCTTCCATTTGTTCGTCTTCTTGTTTGATTGGATCTTCTTCTTGTTGTTGTTGTTGCTGTTGTGGTGGTTCTTCTTCTGTGGTTGGTGATTGAGAAGGTTGTGAAGCGCGTGACTTTCGTTTTTTGGCCATGGGGTAATTAGGGTTTCGGATGGATGGCGGAAATTAGGGTTTCTTTCGATTTAGGGTTTCGTGAGGGAGATATTATCTGATTGTGTGGAAAGGATTTTTAACTTGTTTTCGCCTCGGTTATACTACCCGGGTTGGCTCGCGGGTCTAAACGGGTTTTTTCGGACCGCGGGTCAAATAAATGTTTTAGGTTTGTGCACTAAAAAAATCTAACAGCAGTAGGTACCTTTCTTGGCTTAGGGTCATAGTTAAAAAGTGTTGTCATGTCACTAAACTATACTATAGCATTAGAATTCTTTTTGCATCATATTTTGTGTCGTATCTTTTGGCATCAGAAAATATAATGCCGTTGGGCTTTATTTTTTTTTTCAATTACCTAAAATAAAACTTATACAATATAATTAAAATAAACTTCATTAAAATAAAAACACATTACATTAAATAAAAACATATTACATAGAAATTAAAAAAAAATTAATATTAAAAAAAACATAAAGTTTGTCGACTAGTTTTGTGGTTGATATAACGTCCGGACTCATGCTTTTGGGGCATTATTGATAGCCGCGTCGACCGGATCCATTCCGCATGATTTGTAGCACTCTCATGTCCTCGGAAATCTTTTGAGAATTGTATAAATTTATTCTTGAGTTTGCCTCTCGCTTGATAACATCCATTTTTGTCTTGCGGTCTAACTCGTATTGTTGTGCAATCATTTCTTGAAACATTGTCGGGTTTGAACCGAAACTAGCGGTCGAGTTTGACGAACGTTGACTCTTGGCAATTCGATGTGCCCCGGGTGGCCGCGGCAACGCGTCTTCTCCAAAATACTCCGGTTACTCGTTGGTAACCCGAAGACGATTTCGTCTTGCCAATGTCGATTCGTGATTTTTTTTCATTTGTGTTTGTCTTTCAAATAAAGCCAAGCACTCTTGTGCTTAAAATCCGATCCCGTGTGTGTTTAATACAATATTCCTACCCTCGTCATTCAATCTTCATCGTTCTCCCCACTAACAAATTAAACTTTTGGACATCTCGATTCATTGGAGTCCATTTATCCCGTCAACATGTTCTTGGTACGAGTCGGGTAGTTGTTTCTCTTGGATTCCTCATTGTATACGTCGAGAATTTTATACCAAAACGTATCATTTTTTGATCCGAACCTGATTTTGGATCCTCGGATATTTGAATGAAACTTTCCGCCAAAAGCAACTCCTCGCCTTGGCTCCACAAATTCCGAGCTCGGGTCCATTCAGCTTGCGGTTCCTTTTCTTTGTTTTTCTTCGACATTTTCTTCAAACGAGCTCTTTTTGTTTTTTTCGAAGTCGGGGTCGAGACCGCCTCATCTTCGTCTTTGTGGAAAACTAGAAGGGGGGTTGAATAGTTTACCGCTTTTTAATTTAAGGTTTTAAAGTGTTTGTAAAAATTCTAGATTCGACTTTATGTGAATTCAATACTTGCACAATATAAACAATATACCTATCTAAACAATTAATAAGATAGTATGAGAAAGTAATACAAGACAAGAGATAAGAGTAAGAACAATCAAACCACAACGCGAGGATTTATAGTGGTTCGGCAACGAAGCACCTCTTCGCCCTACTCCACTCCCCGAGCACCTAACTCGAGAGTTTTCTTCACTATGTCAACAAGCTCCCTTATGGCGAAGAAAACCGTACACAACGTTGCTTACACCGATTTACGACACAAAGCTAAATGTCGAGTTCTAATCTTAGCTAGAACCAATCTATCACAACACAACTTCACGACTTGTTCACGACTTTACAACTTCACGACTTCTTCACAACTTCAAGACTTCTTCACAACACTACTTATATCACAACTATCTAGCACTACTTGGTAAGATCACCACGATCTAACTATACTTACAAAGATCGCCAAGATCTAGCAACTACACAACTATACAAGATTTACAAAAGATTTACAAGTTATGATATGAATGCAATAAGATTGCAACAACACACAAAGGTGTAATACTTCTTCACTTGATGATGGAAGTATTCTTCTCTTGCACTTGAGGAATTGAGCTTGGATCACTTGAAAACAAAGCTTTATGATTAAATGATCAAAGGATTTTAGAGAAGATATGTGGGCTGTTTTGGACAGAAAGAATGAGTGCAAAAGGTGAGAAAATAGTGGGGAAAAGTCTAGTATTTATAGGACAGACTAGGGGAGCGTCTACCTAGGGGTGGTCCCCTTAAAATTAAGGGGCCGCCCGTGTTTTTAAGGGGCCCGCCCTAGGCTAGGGCCTCCCCAGTTTGTTTTTTGTGTAGGGAGAATTTTCTAGAACTTTTCTAGCCGTTTTAGGTCCGAAAATTTGAATTTCAAAATGTTTATTTTGAATAAAACATTTCTTTTAATTGTAGAAAATGTTTTGTAATGTTTATAAAATATTTACAACATTTTATAAAAGTTTGAGGTTGAATAAAAATTTCATTTGATCATAAAATGAAGTAAGCATTTATTTATTCATACATTTACGTGATATAATTATCGAAATGAAAATTTACTACTAATTACTTGTTTATGTTTAATTTTACATTGAACGTTTTTATATTTTGTGATTATCAAAACGTAAAAATGTGAAAAAATATTAATAATATTTTTAGGCATTATATTTTGTCAACACGTTTAATAGCCCTATTGGTCACTTTGTTTTGCCCATTAGTTTGAGGGTGATATGTTGTTGATAACTTAAGTGTTACTCCATACTTTTTCAAGGCTTTTTCAAGTTGAGAGTTACAAAAATGTGTAACCTGATCACTAATTGCAAATAGCCTTCTCAAAAACTTAATTACAACGCGAGCATCGGTTGTAGGAAGTGCTTAAGCTTTGACCCATTTTGATATATAATCCACTCCTACCAATATGTATTTGTTTCCCTTCGAGTTAAGAAATGTCCTCATAAAGTCTAACCCCCATACGTCAAACACATCACACACCTGAATATTGTTCCGAGGCATCTCACTTCTTGATGATATGTTTCCAGATCTCTGACATGCATCACATCTAATTACGTAATCTTTAGCATCTTTAAAGATGCTAGGCCAAAAGAATCATGCTTCATAGACTTTCCTTCCAGTAATTGACGCACTCTAATGACCCCCAGTTAGTCCAGAATAAAAATGTGCCAAGATTTCAAGGATTTCGTCTCCAGCAATGCATCGTCTCATTATATTATCCGAACATAGCTTGAATGCGTATGGTTCATCCCAAAAATAATTTATTACCTGAGAGAAAAATCTTCTTCTTTTTTCAGGTGTCCAATTTGGAGGCACAATCTTTCCAACGATATAATTAACATAATCAACATACCATGGTTCGTCCTCATTTAACTTGGTTTTCAATATCATAAGATATTCATCAGGAAACTTGTTAGCAATTTCCTCTTCCGTGAATGTTCCTAAGTTTTAGGTTATCAAGTCTTAACAAATGATCCGTAGCTAAGTTCTCTGCCTCTTTTTTATCCTTAATCTCAATGTCAAACCATAAAGAAGTATAACCCACCTTATAAGCCTAAGTTTGGCATCTTGTTTGCTAAACAAATACTTCAAAGCTGAATGATCGGTATACATTACGGTTTTTGATAAGATAAGATATGGGCAAAACTTATCAAAAGAGAAAACAACTACAAGAAGCTCTTTTTCAATGGTGGTGTAATGCTCTTGGGCATTGTTCAGAGTTTTGCTGGCATAATAGATTGGTTTAAATTTCCAGTCTATTCTTTGTCCTAACACAGCTCCAACAACAAAGTCACTAGCGTCACACATTAAATCAAAGGGCACGTTCCAATCGGGAGATATTATGATAGGCGCAGTGGTTAGTTTTTCTTTCAAAATGTTAAACGCCTTTTTGCAATCATCGAAAAAATCAAACTTCGCGTCTTTTATTAAAAGTTGGGTCATAGGTTTGGAAATCATGGAAAGTCTTTTATGAACCTTTGGTAAAATCCAGCATGCCCTAGAAAGCTTCTCACCCCTTTTACATTTGTTGGGTATGGAAATTTAGCTATCACATCGATTTTAGCTCTATTAACCTCAATTCCAGCCTTGGAAATTTTGTGTCCTAAAACAATCCCTTATTTTACCATAAAATGACATTTTTTCCAATTCAGCACAAGGTTGGTTTCTTCACATCTAGCAAGCATCCTGTCTAAATTAGCTAGACAACAATCAAAAGAGTTACCGAATACCGAGAAGTTGTCCATGAAAACTTTCATAAAGTCTTCCACCATGTCGTGGAAAATTGTCGTCGTGTATCTCTGAAAAGTAGTCGATGCGTTGCATAATCCAAACGGCATTCGTCGGTAAGCAAAAGTCCCATAAGGACAAGTGAATGTTGCCTTTTCTTGATCTTCAGGTGCGATCGGAATTTGGAAGAATCCTGAAAAACCATTAAGAAAACAGTAATATTCATTCCCACATAAATGCTCTAACATTTGATCAATAAAGGGAAGAGGGAAATGATCCTTTCGAGTTGCATCATTGAGTTTACGATAGTCGATGTACACTCGCCATCCTGTAACTGTGCGAGAAGGAATTAACTCATTATTGTCATTCAGAACTACAGTCATTCCTCCTTTCTTTGGAACCATGTGGATAGGGCTCACCCATGAACTATCTGAGATTGGATAAATCATACCTGAATCAAGTAGCTTTGCAATCTCTTTTTTCACCACGTCTTGGACTTTAGGGTTTAAACGCCTTTGTGGTTGAATGACCGATTTGTAGTCATCTTCCATTAGAATCTTGTGTGTGCAGTATGATAGACCGATTCCCTTGATGTCTGACATTTTCTAAGCAATTGCCCCTTACGTTTCTCTAATACTTGCAGAAGTAACATTTTCTCCCTTTCGGACAATTTGGATGAGATAATTATGGGAAAAGATTTGTCTCCATAGAGGTATGTGTGTTCTAAGTGTTGAGGATAAAATTTCAGCCCAGGTTTCTTCTCATTGATCTCGATAACGTTAGCCGAATAAAGTTGTCCCCTCTCAACTTTATTGGGTCCTACCATTTTCTACTCAACTGGATATGACGTATTGACAACTTTGATACGCTGTATTGAATCAGAGTCATCAGAAGCTTCATATTCATAACTTTCAATGTCTGATTGTTCAATTGATTTCTCCAGCCCTTTTAATAAAAATGAATCAGTCGCATCGTTTGCCAGTAATTCCTAGGCCTCTGTGTTGATTGCTTCGTCCAAGTCATCAACCCCGTAGCATTCATCATCTTCAGCTGGTGATCTCTTGCTTGATTGGTCCATGTCGAAGATTACTTTATCGTCTCCTACCCTTAGCGTTATCTTTTTATTAAACACGTCTATCATAGCTCGAGCAGTTTCCAAAAATGGTCTTCCTAAGATTATAGGAACTCTAGAGTTTTTGGGCATATCTAAGCTAACAAAATCTATCAGAAGGACGAATTTATCAACTTTTATGAGTACATTTTCAACTATTCCTCTTGGGTATTGGATTGACCTATCCGCAAGCTCCAAACTTATTCTAGTAGATTTTGGTTCCCCTAACCCGAGTTTTTCATACATCGTGTATGGCATCAAGCTTATACTAGCTCCCAGGTCTGCTAATGCATTATTAATATGTAATGGGCCAATGTCACAAGGGATAGTAAAACTCCTTGGGTCTTTTTCTTTTAACAGAAGCTTGTTTAATAATACCACTGAGCATCTTTCATTCATAGTGATCGTACAAGCTTCTTCGAGTCTGGCCCTATTTGTTAGCAAACCTTTCAAAAATTTGGCGTACTTTGGCATTTGAGCGAGTGCTTCGATGAAAGGCAAATTGATGTGGAGTTGCTTCAGGTTTTCCAAGAACTTTTTCTGTTGAGCCTCTTCTTTTTCTTTTTTCAATCTTTGGGGAAAAGGAATGGGTGGCGTTTATACTTCACTTGTTGGCTGAACAACAGGTTCGTCGATCTTCTAGGGTTGGTCTTTGGTAAGGACTTCATCTGATTCAACTGGTTTATCGTGATTTATTACTAGGGGTTCTTTGGTATGTATATTGGTGTCATTATCTTGAACATCTTGGGTTTTTGTTTTTCCTCCTCTAGTAGTCACTCCTTTAACTTCCAGATTTGATATTGGCGTATTATTGATCACTCTCAACAATTCTTGTACCTCAAACCTGAGCTCGCTTAATGAATTGTTCCTTTCTTTAAATAAGAGCTCGTTTGTTGTCCTGAATTCATGGATGAATGCTCCCATCTCCTCTTGTTCACGTTTTCCTTCGTCGATAAATTTGTATAACATTTCTTCCATCGTTAATCTCCTTTCCGAGTAAGTAAAATGATATGGACGAAGTCCGAAGGTTCTTTCTGAAAAATAAGACATGATTGAAAGTAAAGCTATTCTAGAGAAACAGACTTGCAAAGATTTCAAATTTTTTAGCCAATATGCCGTATTCAAATAATTGAATACATCCTATTGCTGAATCAGAACGGATACGATGTATTAGTCAGAAAGTTGGATACGCCATATTCAATGGAAGTAGATACGCCGTATCGGTTTGTTGACCACAACAGTTTATTATGAAAATAATTAAATAAACAACTAAAACACATAAACAATACAAGAAAACAATTAAAGATAGAATTATACACTAATTTTACACTAATCCTAAGGATTAGATCTAATCTAATCTAAAAACCAAAATATCAAATAAAAATTAAGATTAATTCCCTCGGCAACGGCACCAAAAACTTGATTGTTTTGTTGTGTGGTGTTAAATTATGATTCAAGTTTTAAATTTATATTTTGCCGACTTAACCAAAAATAACACTTTAACGGGCAAGTGTATCAGTCATATATTCGTGTAAGTATGTGTCGGACACTTGGAGAGAGGAACACTAATCTAAGTTAGTCTAATCTTTGCTAAACCTATGCTAATTCTAAAATCTAATGGATAAGGGGGTTTTCAGTCTGAGACTGGCACGGGTTTGTGTACTAAAAACCAATTCAAGACACTAAAACTCACGCAAGCAAATTAACAAAAGATAAAAGAGCGGTCTAGCCAAATATAAGAAAACTGTATTAACCATTATTAATCCAATCAGAACGTTAGTTTGTTTATTAGTGCAATGATTACTTATCTCGAAGCGGCATATCATTCTTAAGACTTAGGCGTTACTTCTTCCTAAGACCTAGACACGTAGAATCCTGTCACAATTAAACGCATCCGCATAAATCATCCTTATTTATTGATTATAATTTCAACTGAAGACAACAAGTCTATGTCCGTACGAAACTCTAGCTTATAGAGACTTTACCTACTTACTGCTTAACGGTAACTTGTATTAGGTGGTAGTCCACAATCAACTCTATACCAAAGAATCATAACGTTATTAGTTAGTACCAAGCCACTGCCTACAACAGTCTAACTTGTTCGATCAAGGCAAGCAGGATGTTATTAGTGATCCTATTTGTTCCACCTATACATATTACTATATGGAGAGCTATCCCGGCATCTAGATTACTTGGTCCGTATCACTAGATCCAGTTGAATGATAGGTCACATACAAAAGAAAGTATCATGTGATAAATATAAGCAATAATTCAACGATAAATTAAGAAATCGAGATAAACAAACCAAACATTAAGATCTTCATAACGATGGCTAATACCCGAAGGTATTAGCCTTCAAACGTCATAATTAATACAAGAGTAATGATTTAGCAGAGGTAAACCTAACAGCGATATAACGAATGATACCAAAAACTAAACGATTACAAGAGTATAAGAAATTACACGTTGTCTCCTATAGAATTAATCGCGTTGCTCGACCTTTTCTACTAATTTTCTCCTCTGAAAATAGACTTTTGTGGTTTAGGTATCAAGAATATGATTTAGCACACTCAAACTCGTTTTTGAGGGTCTGAAGTCGATTTGATACGGCGCATCAAATGTCTTGGATACGGCGTATAAGGGGTTTTCATGGAGTAGGGCCACGTTGATATCTTTCAAAATATTTTATACCCAAAACTTTGAAAACTCGTATTGTCCTTTCCTGGATAACGGCTATTGATCTATGTTTACCTTCGTGGTTCCTTTGTGAGTGCAGGCACAGATACGCCCGTATCATACTTGATGGATACGGCCGTATGGTCTTTCCGAACAATATTATCGAAATATCATCGTTTAGCTCCAGAATGCATGCACTTTAGCTAATCTTCACCAAGTACTCCATAATACTGCAAATTCTCCCAAAAATAAACGATTAAGTAAAAACATATTTGCAAAAATTAAACAGAAATGGTGTCTTTTAATATACATGGATAAATGATTCTAAAAATAGATGATCTATTTTGATGTCATCAACTGGCATCCATAAGTTGTGTCATACAGCTGATCATCCAGGTGGAGACTCGGGTCTGCTCAGTAATAGAGCTCTCAACAACCCCTCACAAGCCCACAACACTCTGTCGTAACTCATGTACCTCCTCCTCGAGCCTCCAGATCCTCTATGACATAGTCCGTGCAGAGTGAAGCGGGTGGCGGCTGCTGATGTCCAGCACGGGTGCAGGCATAGCCTGAGCAACCTCATCAGCTCAGGAGCATCCTCACGCACTAGGGGCACCGCCATCTGCACAATGCTGCCTCTCTGGTCCCGAGGCTACCCAAGCCCATGTATCGCCAAACCTCGTACAGATGTTGAGCTTAGCAAGCTCTTGTAAATCAATAACTAGAAGCTCTCGGGCAATAATCGACAAACCCCTCAATCCCTTATCACTAACAAGGCAAAAGTGAGCAGTAAGACGCCCAATGAAGTGACCTCCAGATAACCTAGGTTCACTCTTCCTCCCCTCAGCATGTCTAAACAAATACTGTGCTAGCAGATATGGGACGTTAGAAGTCCCTCGGTCCATGGTCCTCAAATTGAAGAGATCTACCCGAGTCCCCTTCTCCGTCCCCTGTCCTCTACCAGAAATACTACATGCTATCATCCTATGGCATAGTCTCCTCACAGGGTCTCTGATGTGAACATAAAAGTGAGTGGGCCCCAAGAAGTCCATGTCAGATGAGATCTCTATCTAATAATCGCTAAGATCCCCCTTGTTGGGGATTAATCTCTCACTACCATACCAGTATGCTCCAAACCCAGCCTCTGCCATCTCCTCCTCAGAATGTAAACCTAACGCCAAAATAAACTGTCTCCAAGTCATCATCCTCCTAACTTCACCTAATTGAAAACATAGTGTGTCAGCAACATCAAGTCCTATCTCAGTATCACTCATTCTATAAGTGCTCAAAAACTCCAATATGAACTCTCTAACCAACAGTCTCCTAACCTCAAACAACCTCCTCCATGCGTGACTAGTAAACAATGCCTCCCCATCATCCCTAGTATATACCATACTCAGCCTATCTGCTAAGGTTTATCTCATACCACCGGTCAATCCAGCAAAATCTAACACATGTACTTGGTTAACCTCTCTCCCAAAAATCGTCTCTAATATGTGCTCGTAGCTGTTGTTAGCCTAATTATATTATAGGCAAAACAAGAATGTTATCGGTCTTAGAAAGTCAAACTAGGTCTTTATTGTAATAGGCTTAGTAGGGTTGAACGGTTGGATTGTTAAATCTAATATTGTCTGTTTGTTTCGGGCTCAAAGACCAAGTAAACCAAGCCCGGGCCCGTTTGGAAAGCCCAAGTGCAAAGCTTTGCAAGGTAATTATGGGTTTAACTATCCCTTCACCACACTTGTGTGAAGGGTGTGGTTACATTTCTCATTTCACTTGTAATCCACCAATCTCTCATCTAATCTTATTTCTTGTTTCTCTCTCTACTTTCTCTCTCTAAGTTTTCTTATTATTTTCTAGCATATTGGTAAAGATTATTGTTGTGTAATGGATTAAATTCATGGGATAACATGTGGTATCAGTCGCCAAGGGGTGTTTAATGTATGTTTTGTGTGAAATTCGTGGGGTTAGTTGGTTGTTTTTTCTTTGGTTCGAAAAAAAAGCAAGAAAAAAATCAAACTTTGATCTTTGTTTCGTGGTTAAAAGTGTTAAAGACTTGTACTTTCAGGCTTAGATCAATTCCTTGCATCATTGCTAGGTGGTTTTAACATCATTTCGTAGCTTACAAGAAAGTTTGAAGATTTTTTCGTGGTTGCGTTTTGCCTATCTGAAGGGGTGTTCTTCATTGCGTTTTGCTTCATTCGTTGCGTTTTGCCTCAAGACATTGCGTTTTGCTTCATTTGTTGCGTTTTGCCTCAAGACACTGCGTTTTGCTTCATTCGTTGCGTTTTGCCTCAAGACATTGCGTTTTGGTCATTGCATTTTGCTTATTGAAGATTGCGTTTTGGTCATTGCGTTTTGCTTATTGAAGACTGCGTTTTGGTCACTACGTTTTGTTCATTGCGTTTGGCTTATTGAAGACTGCGTTTTGGTCACTGCGTTTTGGTCATTGCGTTTTAGTCATTGCGTTTTGGTCATTGAGTTTTGCTTATTGAAGACTGCGTTTTGCCCCATTATTGAAGACCATTTATATAGCAAATCTAAACGTTATGCTGCCCAAATCTCAACAAATCATTGCGTTTTGTCTCAAGAAGATTGCATTTTATCCATTGTCAACAAATCGATCCGCGCATCAGGTGGGCATGTGACCCCGACTTTGGGCATATGACCGAATTTGGGAATATTATAATCAAAACAAGAACAACAAACAAACACAACAATCAAGAATCAAGACTCATAAAACACAATCAACCATAAC
>BQNB010020986.1:0-64813 GCA_026074375.1 Tanacetum coccineum | reverse complement strand
ACGTTTTCATCTGTGTTCGTACGTTTACTACCGTTTTCATGTTTTTTCGTCCGTTTTATACGTTTTTTACGCTTTGTACAATTTTTAACATTTTCATATTTTTTCGTACGTTTCTATACGTTTGTGTCCGTTTTTTATATGGTTTTTACGTTTTCACGTTTTTATAAAACCGTACGAAACGTAAAAAGGGACAAAAACATACTAAAACAAAAAAAACGTACGAAAAAGACAAAAAACGAACGAAAATGTACAAAAACGTATAGAACGGTTAAAAACGTATAAAAACCGATAAAATGTATAAAAACTTATGTAAACGTATACCCCCCCCCCCTTCCTAGAATTTTTTTTGGACTTGCTAGACTCGTTGAGAGACCTATCTATAATATTAACTATTAAGGGAGACCCAACTATAATATTAAAGGAGACCCGTCTACAGGGCCGTCTTTAGAGAAGTGCAAGTGGTGCGATTGCACAAGGCCACCGCTTGACGAGGGTCACAAAATATGAGGCTTGAGTTTAATTAGGTCAGATATATGGGTAGTTTGTGTCTGTTTTTAAGGGCCTCTTTATGGTGATGACACAGGACCACCGAAATCAATGAGACAGCCCTGCCGTCTAGACCCGTTGAAAAACCTAACTAGACCTATCTATACTATTAAGGGAGACCTAGACCTACTTAGGCCCATCTATACTATTAAGGGAGACCTAGACCTAACTAGGCCCATTTATAATATTAAGGGAGACCTAACTAGACCCATCCCCTGAAAATATTTACCTAACTACACCTAAATTTAACTAAGAGAAATGCTACATCACTAAACATTTACAAAATAAAATCCACAAACACATGTGTCATGTGAATGTGGTTGGTTAAAAATATGAAAGAGAAACTATTAAACAACTTAATTGGTTCAATTCACTTGACATGTCATTGTGTGGACAAATTTTTGTAAATCTTTAGTGGATGTAGTTTTTCTCTTTAACCAAAGGGTCTTAAATTGCCACATATCCCTTGAAAATATTTACCCAACTACACTCAAATTTAACTAATGAGTCTTAAATTGCCACCTCTATGTATGGTGATAATGGAGTGAATGACGTAGTTAAAGCAAGCACGCCGAGGGTGAGTTAAAGGCATGTTTAACTTTAGTACTCATGTTG
Source organism: Tanacetum coccineum (assembly GCA_026074375.1). Lineage (NCBI taxonomy): Eukaryota > Viridiplantae > Streptophyta > Magnoliopsida > Asterales > Asteraceae > Tanacetum > Tanacetum coccineum. The sequence goes on along the minus strand of BQNB010020986.1, from coordinate 63,652 downwards.
ACCCATGCTAGGCGGCAACCTTGTGGTTTAGATTGTGTGGTTCCATTCGAGTCATCGAGGTCTCGATTTTTTTAACACCCTTGTAACTCCGGTAATGGAGATATTATCGGTCATCGCAATCACTCATGGTTTAACACCTTCATCGTTTAGTCCAAGAGACAAAATAAGTCATCAATCGCAATTTATTTAGACACATAACTAGCATTGGCTTGTTAAGACGCAATTTATTTAGACACATAACTAGCATTGGCTTGTTAAGACACATAACTAGCATTGGCTATAACGATGGCGTATCGAGTAGGTTTTCAAAAGCACTCGTGCACCACATATGTTTTTCTTATTGTAATTTTTATAAATTTGTTACAAGTCTACATAAGTTTTGCTAGAAATGCACCTAATAAGTTACCCTAAAACGAACCGAACATCCTACCGGTTTGCACACAATTCCCGACTCTTTCTAGTCCAACCAGCCAGTCCAATCTGATTTTGAAAACATCGCTATTAGGTTCGATCGCGTATACATGACACCAATGAAAAGTGAGAAAATAAGAACATATATTATATGCCAAACAAAAGTGGCATTACGAGACTAGTTGCTCAGTATATTCCATGATTAATACCATTAATATTATCAACGCAACGCATATGCAACAAACAAAGTGACGAATAGCATAATTTACTAGTGTGAAAGGGCATATAAGTCACACTCAACCATTCGCCACTCCCTAGGGGTTCACCCCATTCCTCATGCCACAAATATAGGCCGCCCACCCCACCCCAACAATCCGGACTATATAAACCCCCAAACACACACACATATTCATTTCATTTCATTTGGTCAAAATTTCCCCAGATTTGACTCCAATGGCGATTTCCGACAATACTCGTCAATCGCTTATCCCTAACTACCTCTACTCATCTTCATCGATGAACAGCTCATTGATCGGTAAACTGAGCAATAATTCGAGTTTCTAGGTGTTTTGAATCGACTCCAGCGGTTGAGTAAAGATTTGCGATTCAGGCGCCGATGAGCCGTACGTTTTGGAAAGATCGAGATGTATTCCCTAGTTTTTATGCTGCTTGTACTGCTGGTGGTATTTTGAGCTGTGGATTGACTCATATGACTGTTACTCCTCTTGATCTTGTTAAATGTAACATGCAGGTATACATTTATTTATCACTTACTATTTTTTTATAATAATAATAATTATTATTATGTTTTTGGTGAATTTATTATTTATGTGATGTGTTTGTGGATCTGTGATTGGTTGCAATAGGTTTGTTAGAATTCGATGTAACTAGCAAGTATATGCGTTTGGAGTTCAATTTCAGTTCGTTTTTGATGATTACGTGATAGGTGATGTGTTTGTGGATCTGGTTAGCTAGATTGAATATTTTGAATCGCTGATGATAATTTGGATGTGTTTTGTAGTTAGATCTGTGTTGTTTGCTGCTTGTGAATGATTTAGTTAGTTATTTGTCAACTGTTTCTGCTACTAATATGTTGTTTATGTGTAGTTATTTGGACAAGTTGTAGAAATGATTACGGTTCTGTGAGTAATGAATTAGACGAATTAATTGCGGAAAGCTAGAGTCATGGAGATTGAATTGAGTAGCGAATATCTCATTAATGTTTTGCTCAGAGTTTTTTCGAGATTGAATTTGTTTTGAAAAGAATAGCTTAATTTACTAGTGTGAAAGGGCATATAAGTCACACTCAACCATTCGCCACTCCCTAGGGGTTCACCCCATTCCTCATGCCACAAATATAGGCCGCCCACCCCACCCCAACAATCCGGACTATATAAACCCCCAAACACACACACATATTCATTTCATTTCATTTGGTCAAAATTTCCCCAGATTTGACTCCAATGGCGATTTCCGACAATACTCGTCAATCGCTTATCCCTAACTACCTCTACTCATCTTCATCGATGAACAGCTCATTGATCGGTAAACTGAGCAATAATTCGAGTTCTAGGTTGTTTGAATCGACTCCAGCTGTTGAGAAGAAGAATTTTGCGATTCAGGCGCCGAGTGAGCCTCCGTTTGGAAAGATCGAGATGTATTCGCCGAGTTTTTATGCTGCTTGTACCGCTGGTGGTATTTTGAGCTGTGGATTGACTCATATGACTGTTACTCCTCTTGATCTTGTTAAATGTAACATGCAGGTATACATTTATTTATCACTTACTATTTTTTTTATAATAATAATTATTATTATTATGTTTTTGGTGAATTTATTATTTATGTGATGTGTTTGTGGATCTGTGATTGGTTGCAATAGGTTTGTTAGAATTCGATGTAACTAGCAAGTATATGCGTTTGAGTTCAATTTCAGTTTCGTTTTTGATGATTACGTGATAGGTGATGTGTTTGTGGATCTGGTTATGTAGATTGAATATTTTGAATTGGTGATGATAATTTCGATGCGTTTGTACTTAGATCTGTATTGTTTGCTGCTTGTGAATAGTTTAGTTAATTATTTGTTAACCGTTTCTGCTGCTAATATGCTGTTATGTGTCGTTATTTAGACAAGTTGTAGAAATGATTACGGTTCTGTGAGTAATGAATTAGGTGATGTTTGAATTTTTGATACGTGACGGACGAATTAGTTGCGAAGATTGAATTGCTGTTGCCTGTTGGCGAATTATTTAGTTTATAGTTTGTTACAGTTTTCGGAGATTGAATTGTTTGAATCGATGATGTTAAATTAGATGTGTTTGTGGTTTGTTTTGTGGATGGTAATCATTTAGGCTATAATTTGTATTTGTTAGATGTGTCGTGTTTAATGGTTTGGCATTTGGAGTTTGATGTTTAGAGAACTTGTAGAAATGATTAGTTATGAGGTTTTGTATAGTAATTTGCTTGTTCCGTAGATTGGTGAATAAGTTAGTTTATAATTTTGTTAGCTGTTTCTGGTACTGATATGCTGTGGTGTAGATACGTCGTGTTTAGGTGGTGGTTTGAGATTTGGAGTTTGATGTTTAGAGTATTTATAGAAATGGAGTAATTATGAGGTTCTGTGAATAATGAATTAGGTGATGTGATTGTTGAAAAATGTGGATACTTATTTACGGAGGACATTGAACCTATCCCATACTAGGCTCGTATCGGTTTATAAGTCCAAGTGTAGAACTCACTCAAAAAGCTAGCTTGTTTGAGGAGGGGACACCTAGACTTTATAAACCATCAACCAATCCCATACTTGGCCGATGTGGGATAATAACAATACCCCACCCTTTGAAGAACCAACGTCCTCGTTGGTCACGGCTATGTTGGTCACGGTTGGCACCTCTCTTTGGGTCCAAGCCGCCACTCCATAGGCCACCACTCCGAGCTCGTTGGTCACGGCTATGTTGGTCACGGTTGGCACCCTTCTTTTTTTCGGGTCCAAGCCACCACTCCGAGTGTTGGAACCTTGAAAGGTAGGGCTAGCTCTGATACCAATTGATACGAACCTATCCCATACTAGGCTCGTATCGTTTTATAAGTCCAAGTGTATAACTCACTCAAAAAGCTAGCTTGTTTGAGGAGGGGACACCTAGACTTTATAAACCATCAACCAATCCCATACTTGGCCGTTGTGGGATCATAACAGACCAATGTGAAAAGCTTGATTTACGTAGATTGAATCGTTTGAGACTGTAATGTTGCTAGTTATAGACATGTCGCTAGTTATCTATGATAATCGACTTGTTTTGTGAATTGGTAAATAATATAGTGTATATCTTTATCACGTAGTAGCTGTTCTTGATACTAGTATGATGTGGCGAAGATGCGTTATTGTAAATTGTTTGAGATTTGGAGTTTATTAATTCGTCAAGTTGTAGGAATGATTAGTTATGAGGTTCTGCAAGTGTGGTTGTTGTAGAAAGTTAGATTCACGTAGATTGAATAGTTTGCATTGGTGATGTTAATGTAGATGCGTTTGTAGTTAGATGTGTTTCTTTGATGTTGTTATGCGTAGTGTGTTATGCAGAGAGAAGTTGTAGAAATGATTAGTTATGAGATTCTGTGGCTAATAATTAGTTGATTGAAATATTCGGAAGCGTAATCATGGACGAATTAGTTGCGGAAAGCTAATTGAGACTGCATGCTATTAGCTTTAGATAATTACATGTTAGGTGAACATGTGATGTGTTTGTGGATCTGTTTTGTTATGATTGATCATGTTAGTTTGATTTGTCTGAATCAGTTTTGTTAGTTGTATGTGTGTGATTTGCTTGAATTGCATCTGGTGAATAATTTTTGTCATAATTTGTTAGCTGTACCATGTTTATTGGTTTAAGATTTGGGGTCTGATGTCTTGAGAAGTTGTAGAAAAGGAGTAATTATAAGTTTTTGTAAGTGATAAGTTAGGTGACGGTTGCAATTTTAGACGTCTAATCACGGATCGCTCAGTTCCAAAATGCCAGAGTTACGGAGATTTGAATTTTTGAGTCGGTGACGGCGTTTTAGACCTGTCTCTTGTTACATCTATGTAACTGTGTTTGTTGCTTGTTTTATGACTGGTGAATTATTGAGTTTATAACTTGGTAGCTGTTACTGGAACTAATATGATGTGGTGGTCATTTTTAATTGCTTGAGACTTGGTATTTGTAATTTAGAGAAGTTTAGAAATGATTAGTTATGAGGCTATGCAAGTATTGAAGTAGGCGATGATTGAAAATCATGATGGTTTGGATGCATAACTATGAAACAAATGATTGTGCTAAGTTAGAGTTACGTAGATTGAATCAGTTTCATCGGTGATATGGTTCTATATGCGTCAGTTAGATCTCTGTTAATTTGCTTGCACTGTTGCTGGTGATAATTTAGTTTATAATTTGTTAGCTGATGCTGGTACTATTAGGATGTGGAAAAGATGTATATTGTTTAATTATTTGATGTTTGGAATTTGCTATCTGAAGAAGTTTTGGAAATGGTTAGTTAGTTATGATATTTTGGAAGTTATGAGTTTGGTGATGGTAGAAAAGTTGGGATCCGTGATTTTGAAGGAATTAGTTGCAGATTGCTAGAGTTACGGAGATTGAATGGTTTATGTTGTTCTGAACGTGTCTAGTTAGAATGTTAGATCTTTGTTTTCTGGTTGCTCATGTTTAGTGGTTTGATATTTGGATCGGAGTAATTATTAGGTTCTGCAAGTAATAAGTTTGGTGATGATTGAAAATCGTCTTAGATGGTTTGGATGCATAACTGGGACCGCTCAGTTGCCGGAAGGTAGAGTTATTTAGGTGTATGTATGTGGATCACGTTGTTTAGTTGGGTAAATAGTTGCAATATGTATATGCAAATAGTTTGATTTGATACGTATCAGTGAGATAGAGATGTCCTCGTAGCAGAGAAGGCTAAAAAAGAACTATTAATTTTGTGTTGATTTGTTAAACCAACTAGTAAACATGAGTCTAAGTAGTGTTCAAGCCGACTTACTTAATTGGAGCGGGACGTCTGTGTTTATGCCTCTTGATTACATCACGTCTTATTGCTGACGACACCAAGTTTATTTGGTTCAGAACTTGGACCTGAAGACTTTGTTGTCTAAAATTCAGACATGAAGGTTACACTGAAACTGGTCTCTAGCGTACATGCAAAGTGCTATCTCAACAATCAACATGGCTAGGGTCAGTACGGCAAGGCCAATATTCTTGACAACCTAAGTAGGGATCAAACCTGGGATCTGGGATTTTCACGAAACAAACAATTTTAGGTTACTTTGTCACTAGGCTAAACAGTTATCATTATAGGGTATTTGCAATGTGTTATTCGATTTAAGATAGGACCCAAGGCCTTCTTTGCACTCCTATGTAATGGAAGTCTGGCAAACTCATAACGTTAATTGCAGATGCAGTTGCCATTGTATGATAAAGTTATGCCAACTCAGAGTCTCTAGTTAGAATATAATTTTCTCTAGGTTCATAGGACATGCTTAGATAAGTTCTCAATTGACAATTTGTCTGAGGGCTGCAGTGATCACTATTAGACCATTACCTGCAAAAAGAAAGACTTGCATGAAAAGATTTACAGTTTTTTTGGAATTTTTGGTTTTTGAGGTTTGCATAAATTTTTTTACAACTTTTGGGGCTGCAATGGGGCTGTTAACAGTTATCACTGACAGATCCTTACTTTTAGCGACAATTTTTTGTAGTTATGTAGTATGTATTGCTGTACATTAGTAGGGTATGAGCATATTTTTTTTACTTTCTTAGAACATGCACAATCTCTTTGGGGTGTATATTAATAATTATAGTAATGCAAACTATACTTGATTGCCATGTATTCGTTTTTTGCCGTGTGTTTGCTTCTATAAGTTATTACGGATTCTTTTGAGAACATTTGACTTAGTCTTTGAATTTTTATATATCAGATTGACCCTGTTAAGTACAAGAGTATCTCGTCTGGTTTTGGGGTATTGCTTAAGGAGCAGGGTGTGAGGGGTTTCTTCAGGGGATGGGTCCCTACCCTACTTGGTTACAGTGCTCAGGGTGCCTGCAAGTTTGGATTCTATGAGTTCTTCAAGAAATATTACTCAGACATTGCTGGACCAGAGTATGCTGCCAAGTATAAGACATTGATCTACCTTGCTGGTTCTGCATCTGCAGAGGTTATTGCTGACATTGCTCTTTGCCCCATGGAGGCCGTGAAGGTTCGTGTCCAGACACAACCAGGGTTTGCCAGGGGTTTGGGTGATGGACTTCCAAAGTTTGTGAGATCTGAAGGCGCACTTGGGTACACATTGTGTTTATTTTGTTAATATGCTTTTGTCCAGAGCTGCATAAGAATAGTATTTCTGGATTCTGGAAGTCCTCTTATATGGTTTTTCCACATTTATGTAGGTTATACAAGGGATTGGTGCCGCTTTGGGGACGTCAGATACCATGTAAGTTTAGGCATATGGGATGCATATTTTTTCTTTTAAATATGTGTTGCTGGAACATTTTGTTTTCTGTCTCACATAATTTGATCTTTACATATCAATGTGTCTATTACTTTCTTGTAGTGTTAGAAACTTTGGCGGGTTGAATAACAGGTAATTTTTGTGCCAGTTGAAATTAGCTGGTTGGATTGTTACTGAAACAAATTTTGCCCAAATTATCAACTTTTAATTTTGTTGTAAATAGTGTGTGTCAAATCTGAATAGTTAGATTATACGAGTATGTTGTAATGACCATTCAATTTTTTAATGAGGTGGTTTTAGAGGTTTTATGATTATAAATACACTCTGGGGGACTTCAACCTGTATGTAAGCCAATTGCTTTTATTTTACGTGTTTCACCTGTATCAAAGACACAAAATTACTGAATCAACCCATTCATAAGTAACTGTCAAAATTGCCAGCTCAACTTTCATAGTTTTGTTCTTTGAAAGTCGAGACTACTTTGGTACTGCACACCTCTGTATTCAAGTGTATCTTGATTGATTTGCAGACACAATGATGAAGTTTGCTTCGTTTGAGACTATTGTGGAGATGCTATACAAGCACGCCATCCCTACACCCAAAAATGAGTGCAGCAAACCCTTCCAACTCGGTGTTAGTTTTGCTGGTGGATATGTCGCTGGTGTTCTCTGCGCTGTTGTATCTCATCCTGCTGATAACCTTGTCTCCTTCTTAAACAACGCCAAGGGAGCCAGTGTTGGAGATGTGAGTGCTTTTGGTTCACCATTTGCAAGATTCAACTGCTCCATGTATCCTCAAATGTCATTAACTCATTCCTCATAAAATAATTTTTGTTTTTCAGGCTGTGAAGAAGCTTGGACTCTGGGGTCTCTTTACCCGAGGGCTTCCCCTTCGAATTGTCATGATTGGAACACTCACCGGAGCTCAATGGGGAATTTATGATGCTTTCAAAGTGTTCGTTGGGCTGTAAGTCTCACATCTGTATACTATCATTATCTTTTTCACCTGTAACCAAAGCATTTTTTTTACTGACTATCTGTCATATGCAGGCCAACTACAGGTGGTGCTGCACCTCCCGCTGCCATTGAGGCTGCAAAAGATTAGGATCTGTTAAGTTTTTCCGCAATGGGATGCTTTTTTCGTCAAAGGTTAATAAATATAGGGTATATGCTGGTACTGCTTTCATTATTTTGGACCATTGAAATAGGTGGTGATTTGAATTTGGGCTATTATATTTTTGGTATTAGAGAAGATTGTGTTACTCTCATCCGTCTGGGAATTTTTGGTTAGGATTTGGTACGAAAATGTGTATCATGAAAATAGGATTATGCTATTTCCCCCTTGAAAGAACAAATAATGGGCTAATTGGATAAAATTGGCCAAGACAATTTGTGAAGGCATGAAATTGTTGCATATTTTCATCTTCATCATGCTTTGTCGTTGATACGTTCATCTTCATCATGCTTTTGTCGTTCATACGTTCATCTTAGTTGTTCTTTTGGCTTTGCATATGTGAAAGAAGTATGCTGGAAAAGAGCGGTAGGTTATTGGTTTTTGTATGTATATGTGAATGCTAAGCACGGTAAGAATTGGATGCATCTGAAATGTACCAAACAAAATTTGCAACTGTTTATTTTACTGCAGGTGTAGATTTAAGAGGCTGCCTTTGGTCACCAAAGGTAGGCCATAAGTTTTTAGCTGATAAGGAAACATCTACAACTTACTAATAGACCATGATCATGGTGTTGAAAAGCCATTACTATAGACCATTGTTTGTCTATCGAGGCAAACACCAGGTTCAAATTCATTTTTTACACAGCATTCTATACACGGGTAGATATCTTTGTTCAATTAGCATAAGAATGCTCTAGCATGTTTCACTAATCCTGGATGAGCGGAATAATTAGGACGTGAAGGACTACCAAGATTCGAATATTTGTCACGTGATAACATAAATTAATTACGTAACACAAATTATAACTAAAAAACAAAGGTCGGATGTATTTTGTGAGCATAACATAGACCTCTTGACCAGTATGTATATTCACAGTGATCAAGTTGCCGGATATGTGATGGCATCTAAAAGTATGACCGGAAGGGGTGCCATTAACATGTATTCAGTCTGCTAGTGTTATGACCTCTAAAACTTGCAATTCTTAAGGACTCTTGGCAACAACTTTCATACATTCCAATTTTATTATTTTTGTTCTGTTCATACCTTGCGACATTTTTGTTCATACCTTGCTACATTCTTATTTTGAAAATCATAAAGTTATATAAAGTCTCGCACATATGCCGGAAAATATGGGTATTTCAACGAACCTGAATTTTTTTCGGCACATGGTGATACACGTAGGTAACACTGGTAAGTTTATCAATCTCTCATTTTATTTGGTTATCCATACTCTACTTAAATAAGTATGTTAACTAATTTACTACACTCAATTACATCTTCACTTTTTGTTCAGAGAGAGGGAGAGGGTACGAACTAATTACATCTCCATTCATGGCAAAATTTTGAAAATAAAAGTGCTTCCGTACACTTCACACGTTATATGTAGTAATAGGTTTGGGATCCATATACAACGTACAGTAGTAAGACATTGCAGTGAGTCACCCTGCAACATGGTATTTTCCTTTATTTTTTTTAACTACAAAATTATACTATTAAAAAATAGAGTTAATTACATGTTTGGTCCTTGTGGTTTACACGAAATTGCATTTAATTACATCAATGGTCCCTGTGGTTGTTCAAATTGGGTTGACCGGTCCTTTGACCGATTTTCCATTCAATTTGACGTTAACAACCAGGGCAAATGACTAATATACCCTCATGGATCATTTATGTAAGATTTTTTTCCCAAATTTATTTATTACTCTCTACATCTTCATCTTAATACCACCACCATCCACCACTCTCACTACCGTTGGCCACCTTCAGGGGCCTGGTGAGGTACCAGCAGGGACGAATCCAAGATTTTCAAAAGGGTGTTACACAAAACAATTGTTGGGCTAACTAAAGTTACATTTTAAAGAACAAAAGTAGCAAAAAATATTTTGAGGGCTGCACATACAAAATACCCACAGTTTTGAATTTTTTTACACTTCATGACCTAAAATTAGGTGTAGCTCGTGCCACACCCGACACCCATATAGGTTCGTCCCTAGTACCAGCTTCAATCGAGAACCTTATACATTTGAACCCGTTAAATTTGAATAGTTGTTTTTTCAACAACCCTCTTCCAATGTCAGTAAGCAACCTGACACAACTTGCGGTTCTTGATTTAGGTAGCAATTACTTTTCAGGACCTATTCCCCCTTTGGGCAGCCTAACAAAACTCACTCATTTGACTCTTCAATTCAATAGCTTCGATAGAAGCAACATGTATGACTGGATCGGTAGATTTCCAAACCTCTTGTATTTGGATCTTAGGTGTAATAGTCTAAATTATGAGATACCATCATCTATAGGGAATCAAACAAAACTTGAGGAAATTTACCTTTATGGTAATGACATGTTTGGTCAAATACCATCTCCACTTTCAGTCACTTGTCTCTTCATATTTCATCTTTAAAACTAGAAATATCACCTAGAGACCTCCACCGGCTACCACCATTGGGCAATCACTACCACCATCCCACTCAGTATTGTAAACACCATCTAATTCATACTATCTTGTTTCAACCTCCTAAACACCAATTTTTCTACCAATCTTAAACTTTATACACATAGGTAAAAGGGTAAATTACACCGGTGGTCCCTAAACTTAGCCCCATTTACCCGTTCAGTCCCCCATTTTGAAAATCGGTGAAAATGGTCCCGGAAGTGGTCATTTTGGTGCGCATTTGGTCTTAATGGATGAACGGGCGTTAAGTCGCTTCGTTAGTGATGGGTATTATGGTAATTTTGCATAAAAACTATGTTACTGCACCGTTGGTCCCTAACACAAAGTATTTTTTAGGTACACCTGTACACTTCCCATCACATCACCAATTAATTTTTTTACTAGTCACTTCACTTACCCCTCTCATCCCTAACATTTCACAAGATTATTCCCGCTCAAATCCTATTCCTACTCTAGCATAAATCACTCACACAAGCATACCTAAATTATTTTTCTGCGTTCAAATCCAACATGCAATGGTGTTATAGGACCAAACGAGATGGAAGCTCCGCTGTAGAAAGTGGACAGGAACCACCGCACAACTAATTGAAGATCTCGAATCGGCTTTTGGTAATGATTTGAAGCCCTTTTGCTTATAGTTTATTTTTTACAAATGTAGTTTTCTTTACTTGTTTTATTGTCGATTTATTAAGTTATGTTTTATTTTGATTTTCAGATAATGTACCCAATATGTTTTCGATTCGAATATATCATGGTAGAAAATTTCGAAGGTATCTAGGGAAAATGTATGTCAGTGGTCATGTCAAAATATTTGATATGGTCGATATCAATTTGTTTACTGTTGTTGCGCTGAACTTGATGGTTGTCCAATTAGGTTATACAAGTGAATCTGAACCCCTGTTTTATAATTATCTTAGACCACTCAGTAGTCTAGATAAAGGGTTGTATGCTTTGGCATGTGAGGAGGATGTCCGTTGCCTGGCTATCCTTGTTAGAAGTTTTAAGTTGATTGAGGTATATATAGAACATGGTGTTACGGCTTTAGACTCTTACATTAGGCCACCACGGTTTAGGGCAATAATATAAGAGATTACTGATGAGCCTAGTAGCATTGCAACAGTTGAACATTGATCCAAATAGATGTTGTTATTGACATGTCATGATTCTAGTGAACTAATAGAGGAACCTATTTGTGAGTCTTTCACACCTAGGTCTTTGCCTGAACATGATTCTAGTACACCTAGGTGCTTGCCTCATTGTATGTTAACCCCTCCTTTTGATGAGTCCGTCATCACTTATACACAGTTCAATGGTGTACAAGGAGTTGACACACAAGAGGATGTTCTCCCAACAATACAATCACATTTTAGTGACATAAACCTGAGTTTTGTCTCACAACAAGCTAATGCTAGTCAGGTTATAGATGATGTGATAAGGCAACTCTCATTTGAGGAAACAAAATTAGATGGAGAGGCAGGCTTTGCTGATGTTGCGGGGAGTGGTGTAGAAAGTTATGGGTTAAGTCATGATGAGTCTATTGGAGTTGATGACTTTGACTTGAACGTAAATGAACCTGTGGACCAAAATGTTTTACAAATTGAAACACAATATGAGCTTCCTGTGTCGGAGGAACCAAATGTTGTTAGATCTCAGGAACCTATTGTGGCAGAGGTTAGAACTCAGGAACTCGTTGTGGAAGAGGTTAGAACTCAGGATCCCATTGTGGAAGATCTTATAGTTGAAGATTATGTGACTTCTAAGGAAGATACTGAACAAGGTAATGGTCAGGAAAATGAATCAGCTCTTAGTGATGGAAAATTCTTCTATGATGATGAAGGAATAGATACTGCATATAAAACCGAATATGATGTTCAGTCTAGTGAAGATGCAGGTTCAGATGATGATGATGAAGATTTTTTGGTAGATGAAGAGAATAAAATTGTAGAGCTTGATGTTGATGCCCATTTGTTTGGTATTAGCATCGATGTTCCTTTTGACAACATTGGTGTCACTAATCTAGTGCCAGATGATATATTAGAAGGAGATGATGTGGATGTCATCAATGTGGATGGTTTCGACAGTGACCCTGGTAATGATGATGAAACAAGTGATTATAGGAGGAGAAGGTTAGCTGAATTGAGCAAAGAAATGAAAAGTGTTATAAATGCTAGTGGTCAATGGAAGTACTCATTTCACACAGGCCAAAAATTTACAACTACAAAAGACGCTAAGGACAAACTCTTCCATTGAAAGGAGACAGTGGCGAAGCCAGCTTAATTTTCTTAGGAGTGCCGAAGCGTAAATTATAAAACTTGGGAAGGCCAATTCATTATTTATCTTCAGTCTATGGTTTAGAGTGTAAATTGTTTATTAGTACAAGGGTATTTTATGTCAACACGAAAAATCCTAGGGGGCCCATAACCCTCTTTGGCCCTCAAGTGGCTCCGCCTATGAAAGCAGAAGAAATTTGAACATGTATAAGAATGACAATGTCAGGATAAGAGCAAGATGTGATGAAAAAGTGCCTGTACTTACAATGTCACAAGATATTGGACCAACTGGCCCAAATCGTGGAATGAAAGCTGGGCCTAGTGGATCAAGTGGCCCAAGTACTAGGAGTAAAAAAAAAGAATTCAGGTACCAATGATGACAGTCAAGCATGTTTTTCTTTTTTAGATGCACATGATAAAGGGGATCTCTACCCATGGGTCTTGTATGTGGGAAAAGACAAACACATAAAAAATTGGCTAGTCAAGACACACAGAGATACACACAAATGCCTTCAATCTAGGGAAATCAAACATTTTACTTACAAGTTCTTGTCTAAGAAGATATTTGAACAAGTCAGGGTTAATCTGGATATCCCAGTTAAGGCAGTTCAAGACCAGCTCCAACGTGACTTAGAGGTTCAAATATCTATGAGCAAAGCTTTCAGAGCTAAATCTAAAGCTGAAAGAGAGATTAGAGAAGATCACATTTTGCAGTATTTTATGCTTAAAGACTATGTTGTTGAGTTACATGCTACAAACCCTAATACAACTGATTCGTCGGTAAAGACTAGTCGAATAATAGTATAAGTATTTATCGTAAGATGTAAGAATTACTTTAGGAAAAGTAGTAATCAATCTTCTGGATATCGTATCCACGGTGAGAATTGAATTTAAGATTTACGTTTATGTTTTTCGTTTGATGCTTGATTATCTTATATTTTTGGTTTTGATTTTAAACTAATGATATAATAATAAGCTAAATTAAAACTAAGCAATATAAAACTAAGCAAACAGATCTAAATTATATATAAAATGAATATGCTTGTCAAGTGAGGTGAAAAATTCCTTAAGTGTGAACGTAAGTTTTTATTGATGAACCAGTACCCGTCTAATTAACTATTTTCTCACAACGTTGGTTTATTTTAAAAATAATCTTTTATCTTGGTATTAATTACTAGATTAATGCCTAGTTATTCTTACGGCTTTTTCCCGTTTAAATAACCAAAACATAAATCTAAATAATTCGAAAATTATTAATCAACAAATCCCTTTTTAATCTACACTTAATTCATAAATCACAACTCACTTAACAAGCATATATAAACTACTCGCTAATCATCACAACTGAACTAACATTAACAACCATAATCATTTTAAACAATTAAACAAAATCTATTAAGTAAAGAGAAAGGAAGGAAAATAGAACCCGATTGATGCAACAAAAAGGAAACAACCACCCGATTTAATAAACAAAATTAAACGCTTAAGTTTATTTCTCTTTTAGATTTTATCTTACTAAATAGTAAATAAAGTGGTAAACTTTATAAACTACAAAGCTTAATAAAAACTATAAAAAACTCTAAACTTAAGAAATCAAACTAGCTTATCAAACCCTTAAGCTCCTTGCCAAAGAGGTAGAACCATTTTCATCACAAAACACAATCAAAGTTATAACAAACAATATATATCAATAAGCTAGAAATTGATCTAAAGACAATAAGCTATTTAAAGATGAAAACTTTAGATCTAGAACCATCCGAAACCTAGGTGTTCTACTTCAAAAAGCAAAAGGGAATCGGGTATAATTAAGGATTAGATCTAACAAATAAGCTACTATGAAAAAGCTTCAAACTTTAAGCTAGAAAATAAGTTAAAAACAATAGATCCAAATCCACCCAAAACTAAGGTGTTCTCTTTTGCAAAGTGAACATGGATTGGGTATATTTAAGGATTGAATCTAAAACAATAAGCTAGAATAAAAAGCTACAAACTTTAAGCTAAAAGAAATAATAAAAAGACAAACTTGAGAAATAAGCAATCAAAATAAGCTAAGATAAGCTTATTCGAAAAGCTTTAAACCGAAAATATATAAGAAATAAGCTAAATCAAATAAGCTATGAAAAACTTATCCGAACAATAAGCTAAATCTCAATAAACCAAAAATATGCTATATGAAAAGCTTATTTGAAAACTAAAACCAACAAGTATATTAAATAAGCTTATTTGAAATAAGCTATAGAAATAACTTATTCGAATATAAGCTTAAAAGATAGGATCAAAAAAAATAAGCTAATAAGAACTTATTTGGAAATAAGCTAGAAAAAGAAAATAAGAAAAATAGAGGATTAGAGAAAGAAAATAAGCTAAGTAACACCAACCTTAAAAATAAGCATCTTTAATAATAATAATAAGCCAAGAGTACAATAAGCTAAAACCAATAAGCTTCAAAAGCTTTTACAAAATCTAAACTAAATACACAAAATAAGATAAACAATACTACACTACTCCTACTATGTGTAAAATAAACCTACTATCTAATACCCCAAAACTGAGGTCTGCTACTCGGACGCGTTTTTGCCAGCTATAAGGAGGAATTTATTACCAATCATTAGGCCACGTGGCGCCTCTTGATTGGCCACCCACATTCCCCAATCATTATCCATTAATGCCTTCTAGAAGGCTCGGGATCATTCCTTATGACAGCCGCCATGCCATGTGTCACCTCCTGATTGGTCAGCCGCCAACCACCATACCTGAAACCTCGTACCTGGACTAATCATTAGGTGTCAGTGTCGCCGCCATGTGGCGGCCTATGATTGGCCAGCCGCCACTGACATGGCAGCCATATGGCATCCACGTGGCAGCCACATGGCAGATGACGTGGCGATGGAATAATTGGAAAAACTAGCCAAGGGCTGGGCTCGAACTCAGGACATTGGGATGAAAATCTCAAAGGGTCACCCCTTTAACCAGCATCCACGTGTCACCACGTGGCAGCTGACGTGGCGATAGAATAATTGGCAAAACCAGCCAAGGGTTGGGCTCGAACTCGGGACCTTAGGATGAAAATCTCAAAGGGTCACCCTTTTAACCAGCTGCGCTAGTTGAGATCTTCATAATATATATGCAATACTATTCTTTTAAGAGCTTTTTAATTTGGACCAGTTCTTATTAAATAAATGGTCAAATTAGATATTGACCGGTTCATATAAAAAGATTTAGGAGGGTTCAAAATGTGAGGAAGGTACCGATGGACTCGTAATTTCGTGCTCTTTCCAACGGAGTGCTAGGGGAATTTTTACGACTTCGTTTGAATCTCGATAAACGTGAAAATGTCGTCAAAACTTATCCGAAATCATTGTTTTTGCTTTGTTTTCAATCCTTTGTATCTGCAAGACATAATAACACATACCAAACATATTTGCAATATAATTTCACATATTTTATGGTTGTTAGTCTATTTTAGGGTGTTTTCCGAGGTAAAAATGATGTTTGTTTAAGCACACATCAAATTCCCCCACACTAAGCCATTGTTGGTCTCACACGTAATGTTTATAAAACACGTAAGAAAGAAATAATTTTAACCCCCCTTAACTTATAACCCCTCACATCAAACAAGAACAAAAAAGGTCTATCAAGAGGGTATAAGAAAAATCATTTGTTTCAAAAACGCCCCGTTTTAACCATTTATTATATAATGGGTAAAAGACTAAGTTAAAATATTCAAATTATATAAAAGGCTTTAAGAACAGGAGGTTCGTCATCCTCGATTTTCACAATCTCCAAACACGCTTAAACGGGAAATCACAGTTAAAATTAAAATTTAGATGCTAACACCTACTCAACAAATTTTTTTTTTTGGGGCTAATTGTGTACGCGCAGCTACTTTTCGCTCCCTTATTCCTAATTTACTCTAAGGATTTTATTCGGAAAATATAAGGTGAAAAGAGATCACTTATTTTAATAGATTATGGTCTTATTATTATAAAGAAGACCGATTTAAACCATAATTAGTTTGAAATCTTTTCCTAAAGAAATGATTTGCTGAGAATAAGGTCCACATTAAGGTTATAATTTTGCATGATTTAGGGGTTATCCTTTTTATTTCATCCGAAACAACTCAAACTACGCGCCAAAGATGATGGTGACTTTATTTAGATAACTCGGATGTCAAAATTTCGCATTAATATTATTATTATAGCAACAATATTAGCCTCGATCTTTAAACAATGAGACTTCGGGAGCGAACCGACAGGAAACCGGTAGTCTTTTTTCGACTGGGATTTCCTTCGGACCTTTTGGGAATTCTGAGTCAACGGGAGCGAACCGTCAAGAAACAGTAAACTTTTATCAGTCTTGGATTTTTATTATTGTTATTACTTCCACCCTTTAAACAACTAAGACATCGAGAGCGAACCGACATGAAATAGTAGTCTTATTTCGGCTTTAGTTTATTACATTATTATTATTATAGCCAAATTTTAAGTCATGTGGTCTTTTAATTACCTAGACTATGGGAGGAATACCATCAGGATCGTAGCCGAATGTCCCCACACTGACAAAACCTCGATGTGTACCTTACTTTCATCAGAAGGAATCTATAAGAAGAGACTAAAAACTAAGAATCGCAAAAACCATGCAACTTTATTTATTGAAAATTATTTTAATTTGTTTATTTAGCTGATGGGAGCAAAAAGCCACAACTAACCTCTATGAGCTCTAAAGAGATCTAACTACTTCACGCTTGCATTGAAAATTTATATTTACTCTATCATTTCTTCGTTTTTGCAAAAAATTTAAAGTCTTCGCATAACGCTTATTCTGAAAGCTAAAGGAAAGTTAGTTCTTAGCTTGCAATATGCGGTCAAGTCTCAGAATCTCCCTAGTTTCTTAGCCTACGGGCCCCCCTACTTATTTCTACACATTTTTTATATCATTTTTTATATAAATAAAACAATATATTGGTCCAAAACAGGGTTTGCGAGGGGCACAGACAGGGCACATGTATGATTATTTTGATAGAAATCCCCACACTTAGGAAATGACTATGGCCTCAATGTTTAAAAAATGTCGGGTGCCACCCCCCACACTTAAGGACAAAAAAGGCAAATGCTAAAATTTCCAAGTGTGAAAGGGGAAACAAAATCAGATATATATATATATATATATATATATATATATATATATTATATTATTATATATTATATATATGATCAGGATTAGCAGATTTCCCTAGATATAAGCATGAAAATGATCGGAGACTGAGTGATTGGAGGATTGAAAACAAGCACGGTGGTCATCACGATCATAGGGAATCCTGCAAGCAAAAACGGGTACCAAAAAACACAACATGGAGAGAAGCACTCCCCCACACTTATTTATTAATACTACTAACTATAATATTAATACTACTACTAATAGGATAAACACGGGTTGCCTTTCGAGAAGCGCTTGTTTATTAACGAGTCACTAGCTTGACTCGACCCCGAATTTAGTTGTTCATAGGGAAAAGACGGAGATCCGGGACATCTATAGTAGGGATGTCCCCTCCGTTGTAATGCTTGATCCGATGCCCGTTTACTTTAACTTTAGGACCGTTGGGTTGGGATAACTCAACGGTGCCATAAGGAAACACTTTGGTAATTATAAACGGGCCGGACCAACGAGATTTTAATTTGCCCGAGAAAATCTTCAATCTAGAATTAAAAAGAAGAACACGATCACTGACATGGAATTCTTGGTTTTTGATTTGTGAACCGTGAATCTTCTTCGTCTTTTCCTTATAGATTAAAGAATTCTCATAGGCCTGATCCCGAAGTTCATTTAATTGAACCTTCCGGTGATCACCAGCAATCTTAAGATCAAAAGTAGTCTATTTTAAGGCCCAGTAGGCTTTGTGCTCGAGCTCAATGGGTAGATGACAAGCTTTCCCGTACACGAGCTTATATGGAGTACAACCAATATGAGTCTTAAAGGCGGTACGGAAAACCCATAAAGCGTCATCTAACTTATCAGCCCATTTAGCTTGATGCTCACCCACTGTCCTTTCTAAAATCCTTTTCAAACCACGATTAGACTCCTCCACCTGGCCACTAATTTGAGGGTGATACGAGGTAGAAAGTCTGTTTGTAACACCATACTTTGCTAACACTTTCGCAAACTGGTCATTGCAAAAATGTGTACCTCGATCACTAATAATGGCCCGTGGAATTCCAAATCTAGAAAATAATTGTTTTAAGAATTTCACAACAACTCGGGCATCATTTATGGGTAAGCTTTGGCTTCAAC
The DNA here is from genome assembly GCA_026074375.1 of Tanacetum coccineum. Lineage (NCBI taxonomy): Eukaryota > Viridiplantae > Streptophyta > Magnoliopsida > Asterales > Asteraceae > Tanacetum > Tanacetum coccineum. Next base: position 44,567 of record BQNB010020986.1, on the reverse strand, counting down.
CCATTTGGAAACATAATCGACGGCCACGAATATATACTTGTTCCCTCGTGAAGACGGGAACGGCCCTATAAAGTCGACGCCCCATACGTTAAAGATCTCATAAATTTAGATAAGATTCTAGGGCATTTCGTCCCTTTGTGAGATTTTTCCTTGACGTTGTCGTGGGCATCACGATATATTGTAGGCCAAAAGAAACCAGAATCAAAAACTTTCTTGGCGGTGTAGTTAGGGTCATGATGTCCTCCGGTGGGACCATGGTGACAAGCTTCAAGAATATCCATAGCTTCCTTCCTATCCACACACCGCCTAATTATTTGATTAGCACAAATTCTAAACAAATAGGGGTCTTCCCAAAAATAATGTTTTATATCTTTGAAAAATTTCTTTTTTTGCTGGGATGACATCCCTTTAATAAGCACATTACCCACTAAGTAGTTTGCAATATCGACAAACCACGAGGGTTCATTTTCATTATTAAGGCCAATCATATTCAGGCACTCATGTGGAAAATTATCATTCATTTTTATTTCAACGAGATCCCCTTTATGAGGATTTTCATGTCTACTCAAGTGATCAGCCGCTACATTCTCTGCTCCTTTTTTATCGCGAATCCCGATATTAAATTCTTGGAGTAAGAGAATCTATCGGAGAAATCTCGGCTTAGCGTCTTGTTTAGCAAATAGATATGATCAATTCTGACTATACCTCTTTTAAAATATATAAATATAAGTAAATATATGAATATATAAATATAAGAGGGTAAGAATAAAAAAAATCACAATTATAGTAATTCGGGAGTATGATTCCCGGGTCGTTTCCCCAACGAGGAATGCAATTGAAAGTCGAGAGTCGTTTTGAGAATCGATGCTTGAATGGAACAAGATTGATATTGGATTTTTCTAAAACTAATCTACGGGAAAATTAAGGGCAAAAACTTAAAAACAACTTAAGGTAAAACAAATTATTAACTAAAAATGGGCAAAACGAAGGAATCCTAAAAACGGGACCTAAAAACCCTAAATTAACAAAATTAAGTCCTAAAATGATCTTTTTGGTTTTTATAAGTCTTAATTGACTAAAAAGCTAGAACAAAGAAAACTAGATCAAAAACGGAAGAGATTAGGGCTTAAAAACTCTAAAAACATGAACGGGATTCAATCCCGTTCTTTAAAAAAACAAAATTTTGCAATTTTAACCCTACGAAAGCAAATCTAATTTTCCTAGGTTCTAAATGTTAAAAGAAAATTTTCTAAAAAAAGAATTATATTTTTTTGACTTTTTTATAATTTTTTATGAATTAAAAACAATTTAAATGAAATTAAATGTTCAAAAATACTAAACTATTTATAAAAAAAACTGGAAAAATCATGAAAAGTAGCTTGAACAATATAGAATCTAAGAAAAATAAGATGGGGAAAACAGCTTATCGAATAAGCTGAGAAATAAGCCAAAACAACTTATAAACTAAAAAGCCTAAAACTACTATATATATTCGAGAATAAAATTCAATACTTAAACTAAAAAAGTCCATAATAGGCAGTTTGTAGTAAGCGTGTGGGTGTTTATAATAAACGTTTTGGAAAATCGAATAGGGGGTGAGGTCTCAGGGTCGAGCCTTGCTCACACCTATGAGCTTCTTCCCCCCAATTCCCAAATGTTTTTTTAAACTCTATTTTTTACAACTTTTTAGAGAGATTAAAAATAAGCACTTTTTACAAAGATACCTTTTTTATAAAGCACGAATAAGCACACAAATAAGCTAAGAAAGACAGAATAAACCTAAACTATACTAAACCACTAAAATGCTAACTGTTGGCATTTTTAAGCTTAAATAAGGCAAAACCAAAAAGGATTTAAGCTAAAACAATGGTATTTTAATTATAAGGCATACTAAATAATTCTTAAAAACAAAAATAAAAGCAACCCAATAAGGCCTAGAATGAGGCTTATAACTCAGCAAAACTAACTTTTAAGTTAATATTGCTAGTTAGACAACTTAAGACTTAGAAAGCTAGTGCGCTATTTTTCCTAACATATAATAAGCTAAGGCAAAGCAAATGGCGCCTTATTAACATCCTTATAGGCTATCCTAATATAGTGCATGAAAGCAAACAAAAATAAGCAAAGAGTTTTATGGCTATAGAAATGCAAATTAGACAGAATTACTTAAAAACCTATAAACTTAAGGTTTTTAAGCTAGGAATGCTAATAAGAAAAGTCCTCAAAAAGCTTATACCTAAAGGAAATAATGGCTAGATGAGACTTAAACTAACCTAATAAGCTATGCTAAACCTAAATAAAAGGCAAATAAGAAATAAACAAATAATCTCAGATAAGCAAAGAACAAAATGGCTACAAACAACAGGGCAAACAGCAAATGGGGCACTTTTGAGCTTAAAAAATAAGGCTCTAAAGATGGATCCCTTATGAACTTTTAACCTATAAACAGATTGGCTTTAGGTAGACCTCAAAGTAAACAATAATCAACACTAAAAAAGGCAATTTAGAAATTCAGGATAAGCAACAAAAGCAGAATGAAAAAGCAATTTCTCAAACTTCATCAACACTTAACACATTTTTTGAGCAGTATTTGGTAAAACACACACCAAATCAAAGTCAGCTTTAAAAAGTCTTTGTTTCTAACTTTCGTTTAATCACCTGAATGATACCCAAAAACAACACAAAAGGGCAAGCAATAAGCAAAGCACAATCAAATAAAAGGCAACTAGAATAACATAACATTAACATTTCAAGGCAAAAGAACTCTTAAAACCTTAATTTTTAGTTTTAACAATAATACCTAATAAACTATTAACAACTGAACTTTAATTATGATTTTAAAGCGTTAAACTAAAGTGACGCCAAAAATTTTTAACTCATTTTGACACCCGTTTTGACCTTCAAAAAAATCAATTATAAACCAACACAGCGACCCATCCTTTAAAAACTTTAAAATCGCCCTTTTTTATTTAATTTGGCATAAACTTAAATTTTTTATGAAACAACCCCCTTAAACGCAGATATTCTAACAGCATAAAAGGCAATATTAACATCGATTTCAATAAATCAAATAAGCACAATCAAATAAGGCAAAATCAATTATAGCAAGTAATAAGGTGACTATTTAAAAAGACACAGATATCAAAGAAAACTTGACACTAATGAAATTTAAAACGAACACTAAGGGGGCATTTCCTCCAAAAGCATCAGACATCATAACAAAAACATAAATAAGCATATATAAGCAGAAAATTAGCAGTAATAAGCACTTGAATAGTAAATAAGCTAGAAAATGAAAATGAATACTTACAAGCACCCTTGCTCAAAACAGGGAAAACAATCAAATCTACAAGCTCTAGCTTGTCAAAAGAATAAACTAGTGATGTATATAAGCTCTTCCAAGGCTAGCTTATCATCCAAAAGCTGTGGTATTTTAAGGGGTAGTTCTTTTTAGTATTTTTTTTAGATTTTTATGATTAAAACAGGAAATAAAAGAGATTAAACTGTAAAATAAGGTTTGATTCAAGAGACAAAAAGCTTAGTGAAGCTTTTAGGTAAGATCTACAAGCTGTTTCATAGCTTTTCAAAGCTTAACAGGTTATAATAATGATCAAACACAGAAACTTAAAACACAAACCTCAAAATTTTCATTAAAAACTTAAACTTTTACAAAGGAAATTGAAATACAGGATAACTTTAAAAACTTAAATGAAAATACATTAAAAAGAGACTAAAAACTTAGGACAACTACTCAAAAAGAAACTCTCCTTAACCACAAGGGTTAAGCCCTCTATTTATAAGCCGGATGGAAGCATCTAGGTCCTTGCTTGGTTTTCTTGTGTGAGAGGATTGAGCAGTCATAATCTTGGCCATCTATTCATCTTGTGCTTCTTTAAATCAATAATAGCCCTTGGATATTGCCACGCAATCATTCCCCAATGATTTCCTTGGATTGCCAACGTGTCAGAGCCAAAAACGTCATTCATTACATCATTTAAGCTTCTAGAATATGGGTTTATGTGGGTTTGATCTCAGGGTAAGTGTAACTTTGGGGGTGGAGGTGAATAGTAACAATGGAGGAGGGAGCGGGAAAAATGGGTGTTTGTTTGTTTGATTGTGAGGTGCAAGTTTGGGTACATGGCAGGAATGGTCCCTCAAGGTGTTATGTTTAATTTCAACCATAGTCTTGTGGTGCACAACTTTGGTCCTTATAGTTTGTCAATGTTTACACCGTTAGTCCTTAAAGGACTAACGTATAAAGGTGATGGGATAACAGGCTCATTAAGTGAGTTTGGGTTTGGGTTGGGCTTGTTATGTAATAAAAGGGGTATAAGGGTTTTGGGTTTATTTTAAAAGGATTTCATGTAAGTGGGCTGACCTGGGCCTACTAGATGGGTACGGGTGGGCCCACTTTTAACAATTAGGTTTTCGGGTTCAGTTTTCTATGCTCTTTCAAATCCACTTCCCGGGGTTGACTTTGACTTGATTTTGACTTTGACTTTTTGACTTTTCGCTTCGACTTGACTTTTCTTTCACGATCTTTCTGTTCTCGTGCTCGGTTTTGTCGATTTGGCTTCGATTTTTTTGTTATGTTCTTGGATATCCATTACCTGCACAATACAAATGCAAAACATACAAATACAATGTATTTTTGGTATGTTTTTAGTAATTTAAATCCGATTTTAATGGTAAAAGGTATGTGTAATTAAACGCATACCAATAACCATACACATAACCATATAAATGTAACTTCTAAATTTATAACAAAACAAAACATAAAAAGTAAACACAAAATTTGATATAAAATAAAATACAATTCAAATACAAATGTATCTTGTTAATATATGTGCATGTCATTCAAAAACATGTTTGCACTCTTCCAAGATATGTGCATTCTTCTAAAAACATATGTGCACTCTTCTAGAACATACGTGCACTATTCCACCAACATACGTGCACCCTTCACTTTCTCATCAACTTTATTAAAACATGTGAGTATCATTCCAAGAACACATGTGCACGCTCTAGTCAAATGCATTAAAACATATGTGTACGCCTTGCACAAATATGTATATCTGCAATGACCACATAAACTTTATAATTAAAAAGCCACCAAAAACACAAGACCTGCTCTACTAAACAAATCATTTAAATAGTTAATATATTAGCAACAGATTAATCAACAAAACTTTTAAAAAACAAATACCAATTATATTAACAATTACATTTTCTACGTCGTTTAATCAAAAAATAAAAAAATAGTGGATAAACTATCAAAAAATAGTGATAACTACATTTTTTTCATTCCTTGTCGTGCTTCATTTGTATAAACCATATCACAAAATGTGTACCAAAAATTTAGTAAACAAAACCAAGGCAATAGAATAGCTTGTGGGGCACCAAATGAAAAGCCAGAATATAAATCAGATTGAAAACAGTTACTCACAAAAAGGTAAAATAACCCATTTCGCTTTCACTTTCAAAGATGATAGATGCTTGAAGATCAATAAAACATCATTCATAACATTAATATTGTTTGAAACTACAATGCATTAGCAAAATCTTACCTTTAACTCCTCTAAAAAATCCGCTAAAACGCCTCGATTCACAAGAACATACTCGTCGGCGACAAAACGCAACCATCGCAACTGCACAAAATGGTAGTTTCGAAGGGAGTTTCATAGATCGGAAGTTTTGGGTGTCAGTTTTATAAATCAATTAGGCTAGGATTAATTTTCATTTGTTTAGGATAGAATTAATTTCCTTTTATTACTTAACTCGGATTTCTATTCGTGTGGTGGTTTGAGGCGATTGAAACAAAACAAACCAGGAACAAGAGTTTTGAATCAAACATGGAGGAATCTAAAAAATGGGGGCGGCTAGGTTTTGTTAGAGATAAGAGAGGAAGATGGGTTCATCCACTTTAATTTCTAAACCATACAAATGGAGAGTAAATTAGAGAACGGGTTTTAAGGGGAATAAATAAGTAATTTCTATAATATCATTTTTGCAGTTACGAGAATACCCTTTTATCCTTAACTGATTGTGTTTTTTTTAATTAAAAAATTGCCACATTTAATTTTAGTAATTGATCAAGTCATTCAATGGTCTAAAATAGTCTAAAATAGTTCTTGCTAAAACCTTTAAATTGGGGTTCTCAATATAACATTATAACGATATATATATATATATATATATATATATATATATATATATATATATATATCTATATATATATATATATATATATATATATTTAGTACTTATTATATTACATCATTACGTATATGTTTTATTAGCAAGGTATAATTTTTATTATGTATATCTAAAGTATGAGTTGGAAGTATCGTTATTTTTGAAAGATAAGCCATCCAACAATCACACCATTGAAAAATGATTAAGGGTGACCGTTTAAACGCGCATTGAATTATATGGCATCAAACCCAAAAATTGTTTTGGAAATAAATGTCTAAGTGGAACATTAATTGGACTAGGTTATGTTCGGACGTTGTTGCATTTGCTTGTGTGATATTGAGTTTGCTGCTTGAGGTGAGTACTCGTTGCTCCACTTTTTAAATCTTTTTTGTTAGGGGAAAATGATACTCAAATATGTTTTGAATTGTTTTTTCTAAACTGTGTGAAATGTGGTTTTGTTTTATGTGCTTATGACTGCTATGTGAATATTATGTGGTATGACTGTTCTTGCATGCATCGAGGTGCATGGCAAGGTGTGATTAGCATGGATTTGATATCTTTGTGAAGGGTCTGCCCTAAGTAAATGCTCCAGCTGGTAGGCTTTAGGTGCGCATGACCTCGGGGTTGCGACCCCAAGATCATTGGTATATGCTGGTTTGATGACTAACAGGGATGCTAGGTCATGGTACATGATTAGCGATGATGCTAAGTTATGGGGTTTGAGTGTTTAGCATATATTCACAATTGTCCCACTGTTTGAAATATTGGCACAACAACTAGGTTTCTCCAAACCTACGAGCTCACCAACATTATTGTTGACGTTTTCGAGTATCATTTTTAGGTGAAGTTAATAATCAGTAAGGTTATGATGCGTACTAGCAGACTTTAAGAGTATCCTGTAGGGATCATGTTTTGAGAGGTCTTGCATTTGGTGTTTGTGTGAACTTAGTACTATGAGGTTTGGTTAAGACTAGTATGGACCCCTGCGTGGGCTTTTGGTTGTAATAATTGGTGACTATTTGAAGTGTTCTTGATTGGGACCTTACTCAAGTTTGTACTTGAGATGAAAGATCATCATGACACTTATTAATGCATTTTTGTTTTCTCTATCTTGTATCTTGTGTTATGATTGATCATTCTTCATCGCATGCCTGTGTTTTCGCCTATGTCAGAGTGTGACAGATTGGTATTAGAGCCAGGTTATAGAGAACTAGGTGGTTTGGCTTAGACTATAACCTAAGAACCTTCATATAGTTGCATAATAGGATCTATGTGTGCCTATTGCTTGCCTTGCGCATACGTATCGTCTAACGTATTAGTTAAGTCAATAATTGAAATGTGTGAGCCTAATACTAGGTACGATTGGGAAATGATACAAGTGTATATACGATGGCCAACATAGTTGTAAACGTATCACGCCTCACGCGTATTTAGTAATATCGTTCACACAAATCGGTGTTGACACCTTAGGACCGGTGTTGACACCTTAGGACCGTATTATACGTATTATAGTATATTAAGTTATCCTATATATATTAACCTTTCCGCCTACCTAACATTACCTATGTCCTCCCTCGTGTAGATAATGCCGCCAAGAACGACGACACGAATGCTGGTCAGGAAACTGCCGCACTATGAGGAGGAAGGATGGGTGGACGGACTGGTAGAGGAGGTGGTAGAACTAGAGGTCGATATGGTGATCAGGGTAATGGTAGGATTGATGGTCAAGGTGGCCAAGTAGGTGGTCAAGGTAGTGAGGTGAATGATGGTGTTAACGGAGTCCCCGACTTCTACACTATCATTGCACAACAGTTGCAGAATTTACTTCCTACTATTGTAGCCCAAGTAGGCAGCCAAGGTAGCGATTAGGGAAATGGTAGGAATCAAAACGGTGATGCCGTCAATGACAACATCCGGGGCGATGTTAGGAATTTCATTAAGAACAACGACCGTAGAGGTTGTACCTATAAGGAGTTCTTAGCTTGTAACCCGAAAGAGTATGATGGTAAGGGAGGTGCTATAGTGTATACCCATTAGATTAAGAATATCGAGTCAGTTCAGGATATGAGTGGGTGTAGGGATAATCAAAAAGTAAAGTGCACTGATAGATCATTTATTGGTAAGCCTCTTACGTGGTAGAACTCTCAAATCTACACACAAAGTCGAAAGGCCGCTGTAGGTATGTCAGGGGAAGATTTTAAGACTTTGACTAGGGAGGAATTTTGCCCGAGTAATGAGATGCAAAAGTTAGAAACTAAGTTATGGAATCACGCCATGGTCGGGGCTGGCCATGTTGCGTATAGAGCTTTTTAGTGATTATGACTGCGAAATTCGCTACCATCCTGGTAAGGCCAATGTAGTAGTTGATGCACTAAGTAGGGAAGAGAGGGTGAAACCTAAGAGAGTTCGAGCTATGAATATGACCCTTCAGTCGAGTATCAAGGGTAAGATACTAGCGGCTCAGGAAGAGGCATCTGATGAGTTTGCAGGGTTGCAGAAAGGACTAGATGAGATGATAGGACGTAGGAGCGATGAAGCCTTATACTACCTGGATCAAATATGGGTTCCTTTGAAGGGTGATGTGAGAACCCTAATTATGGATGAGGCCCATAAGTCAAAGTACTTTGTACACTCAGGAGCTGATAAGATGTATTATGACCTTAGAGATAGGTATTGGTAGCCGGGAATGAAGAAGGATATAGTTGTGTATGTTAGTAGGTGTTTGACTTGTTTGAAGGTTAAGGCTGAACATCAGAGGCCATCTGGCTTAATGCAGCAACCTAAGATCCTGAATGGAAATGGGAAAGAATAGCAATGGATGTGGACCGGTTGACTAAGTCTGCTCATTTTCTACCTATGCGTGAGGATTATAAGATGGATATGTTAGCTAGACTATATCTGAATGAGATTGTATCTAGGCATGGATCGTGATAGTCGTTTCACATCAAGGTTTTGGCAATCAATGCAAGAGGAATTAGGAACTCGATTAGACATGAGTACGGCTTACCACCCTCAGACCGACGGTCAGAGTGATCATACAATTCAGACCTTAGAAGACATGCTTAGAGCATGCGTCCTAGACTTGGGGGAATTTAGGATGTTCATCTTCCATTGGTTGAGTTTTCGTATAACAATAGTTATCATTCTAGTGTGAGATGTGCGCCGTTTGAGGCTTTGTATGGTAGAATATAACACCCCGTATTTTAGGTCATTGTACGACATTATATATTTCACTATTTATTTTTAGTATTGTACGCGTTTGCTTTTAAATTGAAATCGTTAAGTTAAATCGCGTAAGCTAAAAATTATCGTTCAATGTAAACGGGAATCAAACAATTAAATGTTTACATCAAGCAAGTGTTAAGTAATTATTTTGAGGATAATTATTAACTTTGTTCATTTTATTTTTATTGGTTACATAAATTGGTTACGTTTCGCGATAAAATAAGTTTAGGCATTCCCGGAACCACCAAAACTTTTCTACGCTTCAATAAATACCCACAATTGTACCCAATACTCAAAAATTACAAAACTTCATCATATATATCTATATATGGCCGGATATGGATGAGATCATAAGATAAAATATCTCAAAATCTTGCTAAAAGTATTGTACCAATTTCAACTCTTTATGTTTTACCAACTATGACTAGCAACTTGGTCTTTTCATTCCTTGAATTCCTTATCTTGTCCCTAGACTGTCTAAGCAATATTGACAAAGTCTTCATGGTATATAAGCTAGCAACTAGTAAGATAAACACACACTCTTCATTTTACTTAGTAAAAACAACCCATTCTCTCCCTTTTGCTCTCTCTATCCCACGGCACCAAACAAACAACCTACATAACCTATATAAAATTTATTTACCACATTTACAAGTGTTCCTACATCATACCTAAGATAACCTAAGGTGTTTAGAAGGTTTGGCTTAAGGTTTACAAGTGTTAAAGCAAGAAGGTTCAAGATTAGGGTTTTGTTGAAATTAAGGTTTTCTAAGACTTGGAAGCTAGGGTTTGTTTGCTAAACAAGGGTTTAGATCTTGTTGTTCATCACCATACTTCATATTAAGGTTACCTAAAAACCTTAATCTCTTTACTTTTGTGATTTTATGCATATATAATGTTTGTGTAGTTAATCACCATCTAAGGAACATAATGAGATATAAAATGGTTTTTATTCTTGTTTATGGTTTTGGTAAACTTTGTCATGTGATATATAGATGTTATGGATCATGTTATAAAGCAAGTATATACTCTATATGAGTGTTGGTTAAGTTATATAAAGTATATATAAGTAAAAAGTGTAAAAAGTTACTTATATAAGATTATGAACAAATGAGTATGTAAACTTATGGATCTTGTGATTCTAGGACAATCTTTGGACAAAACATGGACTAAGGACCTTAATAATGTAAGACATGTGACATTAAGGGTTATAATGGACTTGTAACAAGTGTACTAAACTAGAAAGTTACAAAAATCAATTTTAAACATGTTTTCAACAAAACCCTCAAAGGGTCTGATCAAATTCGAATTTTAACTTATTTATTTTATATTTTTATAATATAGGATATCTCATGAGGATTCTAAAAAGGTAAGAAACTCGAAAAACCGATTTATAACGAATGAGATACGTAATTTACAAGTTACGCGATAATAAACGCGTTTATAAAAGAAATTTTATAAAAACTTTTTAAGTTTCACTTCTGATATATATAAAAATGGTTATTTTTCTCAGATAGTACTTATTTTTAGGATTCCAAAACATTAAGAATCATAATTTTTAGATCAATAACTAAGGAGTTATGAATTTCGCAAGTTTACGATAATAAGTACTTTAATAAAAATAATTTAATAAAAGTTACTGTTCACATCAGATATATTTATTTTGAAAACATCATTAATTAGATATAACTATTAATTACGAAGACGTGCTCGAAAGAATCACTAAAAACGAAGTTAAAACGAATAAAATACGACATTTACGAGTTTACGATGACTAATTTTATAAAAGTATATGAACAATAAAAAGTACTGTTCACTAGAGGACTTAAAATATGAAAATGTAATGTTTTGATAACTCGTCTTAATACGAAATCGTGGACATAAGAAACGTAAGAAATAGACTTTAAACGATAAAGTTGCGCCGTTTTTACTAAAGAGATATTTATTAACGTTTTTAATTTATAAATATGATTTCATAAACGCAATTAGATGGTGATGTAGCTATATAGAATAATATATGGTATTAGTTAATCAAAGTGCTTAGTACTTATAAGACCTGTGTTTAATTAGGTTGCATTCAGTCATTATCGTGACGCATTTTCTGTTATTCTGTGATAATCATTAACTCGAGGTGAGTTCATAGCCCCATGTTTTACATTTATAATGATTTTCAAGTTTTGGGGTGAGAAACATATGCATGTTTTACAATTGGACGCAAGTGGACATTTTACATTATGATTACGTGTTTTCCTAAGTAGCGATAACCCATGAACTGTCAATTACTTGTTGTGAGCGTGAATGTTATAAATAGATCTATTTAGGATTGACATCCCTGTTCGGGTAAGTCATGCTCACTGTGTCGGTTTGCCAGACAACAAACGTATACCATGTCGGACATAGGATGTTGCGGTTTAGAACATCATCACGGGCAATGTTGGCAATTTATATGGCAATTCATACATGTCGAGATTCAGTGTCATGAGCTTAGGGAAACTTAATTACATTTTATGATGTTTGCATCTGTTGCATTATCATGGGGAAATCTTGCGGTCTTACATTATACATTTTACAAACCTATGAATTCACTAACATTATTGTTGACATTTTAAAGCAATGTTTTTTAGGGGATCAATAAGGCACGATGTGCAAGGGATACATTGCCGGTTTTGATTTTGATGTCACATGCATTAAAGATTTGGTTGCATTACTTTTGTATAATCGTTATAAATTAGAATCTTTGTATTTTGAACAAGTAAAGCTTCGGGCTTTTGTAACAAACAATTTGCTAAATCCAATGTAACAATTTTTAAATAACTTTTAAATGGTCGTTCTTATATATATCTTGTGCTATTGGTCTATGAAGTATCACCCCCAGACCCATATTCCGCTGCGACCCAATTTGGGGGTGTTACATAAAAAATGTCATTCCCCGATCATGTGGACAGAGGTTGGAAAGGGTCAGTTGATAGGACCTGAGTTAGTGCAAGAGACCAGTAAGAAGATCTCGCAGATTAAGGATAGACTTAAGGCTGCGCGAGATCGTCAGAAAAGTTATGCCGATAAGAGGAGAAAACCCTTAGAGTTCAGTGTAGGTGAGTATGTCTTGCTTAAAGTGTCGCCTTGGAAATGTGTAGTACGCTTTGGGAAGAAGAGGAAATTAGCACCTAGGTTCGTTAGACCATTTAAGATCATTGAGAGGATCAGTCCAATGGCCTATAGGTTAGATTTACCAGAGGAATTGAACGGTGTTCATGACACGTTCCACGTGTCAAACCTTAAGAAGTGTTTGGCTGACCCAACACTGCAAGTGCCTTTGGATGAGATCCGAGTTGATGCTAAGTTGAATTTTGTGGAAGAACATGTGGAAATCTTAGAGATAGAGTTCAAGAAGCTTAAACAGAGTAAAATTGTCATCGTCAAGGTTCGGTGGAATTTGAAACGTGGACCTAAATTCACATGGGAACGTGAAGACCGGATGAGACTTAAGTACCCGCAATTGTTTAGTGCTAGTAGTAGCTAAATTTTGGGGTCAAAATTCTTTTAAGGAGGGTGGAATGTAACCCTAGCCCTTTTCTATGATTTGAATGTGGTAAATTAGTCCTTTCACTATTTGACTTTTTTCAATTTTGTTAAAACTTGTACCATGTTGACGGTGGTGAATTAATGTGATTGAGGTATTTTGTGTAATATTATGTATAATAATCCTTTTTAGAGGGTATTATTATGTTGATTATGTTCCGGGTGGTTTGACCGGTGAATAACTTGAAATGCTGAAAACGAGTCTCGACACGTCCGATAATGTTCAAAATAAATTTTGGGAAGTTTAATGTGGAAATAAGTCGCGTAAATACTCTAAGTTATGGGAAAAGTATTTTTAAAGTGAATAAAAATGCTAAATAACTTCGGGAAATATTTTACGATCGAGGTTTTTGAGTTTTAAGTGAACCTGACACAAAAAGCGACATCCCGGGACCCTCCTAGGATCCCTAACCGGTTTCAATCCTTGTAGGAGACAAGGAGGCATTTTTTAGCAACAATGGTCTAACCTTAGTACTATATACATTTGTCTTAACTTAGTTCACACACATTTCAATTTTGAAAATCAAAACTCTTTATCTCTTTCTCTCTTGTGTTGCGTCCGACCAACACATACACTTATAATTTTCAATCTTTGATCAAAAACATAAAGATTTGCGGAGTTGTGGGTTGATTCTAGTATTCGGGTTATTGTTTAAACTACGTTTGGGTAGTCGGTTCGCATTCGTTCTCGCTTTTCAAAACCCTCTTTGTAAGTTTTCTAAATCTTGATTTAACTTGTACTTTTGTGTGTTAAATGATGCATAGAAGCTAGTTGTACGGTATGTTTGTTAAAAATCAAAAATGAAAAGTTTGTGAAAGGTTATAAAGGTTCGGTTGTGGGTTCGAACAAAGGAAAAAGGGAATAAGGTTTTTGTAGTTTTATTGTCGTGGTTGTGATGGTTGAAAAACATTTATTTTCTATGTAGCTTATTTTGGATATTGGATTATTTGGCTTATTTTTAAGCATTTTCGAGCTTATTTTGAGCTTAATAGCTCTCGGCAATTTAAGGGTATACAAGAGAAGTGTTTTTGGTTATTTACCTTGTATGTCGTGTATTTGTGAACTATTTTGATAGCTTATGGTGATAACCGAATATATTACATAGCGTATTAGCTTATTTAAAAGCTTATTATAGTTTTTGGGAGCTTATGGGCTCACGGCCCAATAAGCCCAATAAGTCATAGCTTATTATGGGCTTATTGTGGTCTGAATTATTTTGTTAGATATTGTATTAGGCTTATATATTTACTAACGAACTTTGGTATTGGGCCTAAAATATATATTATGCATATAAATATCTTAATGGATTCTTATTGGGCCTTAAGGCCCAATAAGCGTAAACTAGTCATAGTATGAGTTTTGGCAAACTTTTGGAAAGCGAAACATACTTATGAATTGATATTGAAAGTCGTTTAAATATACTTTGATAAGCGTTGCGAGAAATGGTTTTGGTGTTTTGTCGAAAAGTGGTAAATTGTGAAAAATGTTTGAAATTAAGGTTTAAAACCTTGAAAAACGTTGTATAAACGAACAGATCATGTCAAAATTTCGTAAAAAGTCTATACTTAGAAATTTTACTCAAAACGCGATTTTTGATAAAATAATAATATATTATTATTTTATTAAGTCGACTAAAAGACGAAAAATATATTTTTCCGAAACTTTTCTAAATTGTTTAGTATAATTAAACGCTTTCGTTTCTTATAATTTAAACGATGAATTAATGGTAACGAAGAGTACCGAATGGAATTACCGAGATATATAAAAAGTATTTATTATCTTATATTACTTATCTATTATATTAGCAAAGTATAAGTATATATATTATACTAAAGTATGAGTCGGAAGTATGTTATTTTTAAAGATAAGTCATCAACCATCACACCACTAAAAACGTTAAGGGTGACCGTACAACACGCATCTGACCTCTATGCATCAAACCCGAAAACTGTTTTGGAAATAAATGTCTAAGTGGAGCATTAATTGGACTAGGTCGTGTTCGAACGCCGTTGCATTTGCTTGTGTGATATTGAGTTTGCTGCTTGAGGTGAGTACTCGTAGCCCTACTTTTTAAATCTTTTCCGTTGGGGGGAAATGATACTCAAATGTGTTTTGAACTATTTTTTTTAAACTGTGCGAAATGTGATTTTGTTTTATGTGCATATGACTGCTATGTGAATATTATGTGGTATGATTGTGCTTGCATGCATCGAGGTGCATGGCAAGGGATGATTAGCATGGATTTTCTATGTTTGTGAAGGGTCTGCCCTAAGTAAATGCTCCAGCTGGTAGGATTTAGGTGCGTATGATCTCGGGGTTGCGACCCCAAGGGCATTGGTATATGCTGGTTTGATGACTAGCGGGGATGCTAGGTCATGATACATGATTAGCGGTGATGCTAAGTCATGGGTTTTGAGTGTTTTGCATATATTCGATGTCATATTGCACAATTGTCCCACTGTTTGAAATATTGGCACAGCAGCTAGGTTTCTTCAAACCTACGAGCTCACCAACATTATTGTTGACGTTTTTGAGTATCATTTTCAGGTGAAGTTAATGATCAGTAAGGTTGTGATGCGGACTAGCAGACTTTAAGAGTATCATGTAGGTATCATTTTTTAAGAGGTCTTGCATTTGGTGTTTGTTTTAACTTAGTACTATGAGGTTTGGTTGAGACTAGTATGGACCCCTACGTGGGTTTTGGTTGTAATAACTAGTGACTATTTGAAGTGTTCTTGATTGGGAACTCACTCAAGTTTGTACTTGAGATGAAAGATCATCATGACACTTATTAATGCATTTTAGTTTTCTCTATCTTGTATCTTGTGTTATGATTGATCAGAGCCAGGTTATAAAGAACTAGGTGGTTTGGCCTAGACTATAACCTAGGAACCTTCATATAGTTGCATAATAGGATCTATGTGTGCCTATTACTTGCCTTGCACGTACGTATCGTCTATCGTCTATTGTATTAGTTAAGTCAATCATTGAAATTTGTAAGCCTAATACTGGGTACGACTAGGAAAGGATACGGGTATAAATACGGTGGCCAACGTAGTTATAAACGTATCACGACTCACGCGTATTTAGTATTATCATTCACACAAATCGATGTTGACACCTTAGGACCGTATTATGTGTATCATAGTATATTAAGTTATACTATATATATGGTAACCTTCCCGCCTACCTAACGTTACCTATGTCCTCCCTCGTGTAGATAATACCGCCAAGAATGACGACACGAAGTGCTGGCCGGGCAACTTCCGCACCACGAGGAGGAAGGACAGGTAGACGGACTGGTAAAGGAGATTGTAGAACTAGAGGTCGATCTGGTGATCAGGGTAATGGTAGGATTGATGGTCAAGGTGGCCAAGTAGGTGGTCAAGGTAGTGAGGTGAATGATGGTGTTGACGGAGTCCCCGACTTCTCCACTATCATTGCACGGCAGTTGTAGAATTTACTTCCCACTATTGTAGCCCAAGTAGGCAGCCAAGGTAGCGACCAGGAAAATGGTAGGAATCAAAACGGCGATGCCGTCATCAATGACAACATCCAGGGCGATGTTAGGAATTTCATTAAGAATAAGGATCGTAGGGGTTTTGCTTATAAGGAGTTCTTAGCTTGTAACCCAAAAGAGTTTGATGTTAAGGGAGGTGCTATAGTGTATACCCGTTGGATTAAGAAGATGGAGTCA
The DNA here is from genome assembly GCA_026074375.1 of Tanacetum coccineum. Taxonomy (NCBI): domain Eukaryota; kingdom Viridiplantae; phylum Streptophyta; class Magnoliopsida; order Asterales; family Asteraceae; genus Tanacetum; species Tanacetum coccineum. Next base: position 27,870 of record BQNB010020986.1, on the reverse strand, counting down.
GTTCAGGATATGAGTGGGTGTAGGGATAATCAGAGAAAGTAAAGTACACCACTAGATCATTTGTTGGTAAGGATCTTACGTGATGGAACTCTCAAATCTACACATGAAGTCGAAAGGCCATTATAGGTATGTCATGGGAAGATTTTAAGACTTTGACTAGGGAGGAATTTGCCCGAGTAATGAGATGCAAAAGTTAGAAACTGAGTTGTGGAATCACACCATGGTCGTGGCTGGCCATGTTACGTATACTGATAGGTTCCATGAGTTGGCTAGGTTAGTTCCTTACTTAGTTACCCCTAAGAACAAAAGGATTGAGAGGTACATTTATGGCCTTGCTCCACAGATCCAAGGGATGATGGCAGCAACAGAGCCAACGACCATTCGAAAGGTTGTGCAGATGGCTGGCATACTGACTGATGAGGCCAATAGGAATGGATCACTGAAAATGAACCTGGAGAAGAGAGGAAATAGGGGAGAACCTAGTAAGGATAGGAATGGGAGGGATGATAATAAGAGAACTAGGACTAGGAATGCTTTTGCTACTACCACAAACCCTGTTAGGAGAGAGAACATGGGTACGGCACCCAAGTGTACCACCTGTAACTTTCACCATCCACCTGAGACACCCTGTCGCACTTGTTTCAACGGTAACCGTCCAGGACATTTTGCTAAGGATTGTAGAGTGGTGTCTAGGAATGTAAACCCCATCAATGCTGGAAACCCAACTTCTAGGACTTGTTACGAGTGTGGTAGTACCGATCATTTCAAGGCAGCATGTCCTAGGTTTAATCAGGCTCAGAGGTCAGGGGAAAACCATCAAAACCAAGTTGTGGTTGTTAATGGGGATCAAGGTCGTGGGAATAATGGTAACCAAGCATGTGGAAGGGCATTTATGTTGGGAGTAGAGGAGGCTCGCCCAGACCTGAACATCATGACGGGTACGTTCACTTTGAACAATCATTAGGCCACAACCTTATTTGACTCTGGTGCCGACTATAGCTTTGTTTCCACTACTTTCATACCTCTTTTAGGCAAATAACCCAATGACTTAGGATTTAGTTATGAGATTAAGATAGCTAGCAGGCAGCTAGTAGTAATCAATAAGGTCATTAAGGGTTGCAAACTAGAAATAGAAGGTCACGAGTTTGATATTAATTTGATACCGTTTGGAAGCGAGAGTTTTGATGTGATCATAGGAATGGATTGATTGTCCAACCATAAGGCTGAGATAATTTGTCACAAGAAGGTAGTTAGAATACCTTTACTAGATAGAAAGGTGCTTAGAGTGCTAGGAGAAAGACCGGAAGAGAAAGCAAGACATTTAATGAGTGCAAAGGAACATAAACAAGAAGAGATGGTAGTGGTGAGAGATTTTCCCTAGGTGTTTCCTGATGACCTATTAAGATTACCCCCTAGTCGAGAAACTAAATTTTAGATTGAGTTAGTCCCTGGAGCAATATTAGTCATGAAATCTCCCTATCAATTGGCACCTTCTGAAATGGTGGAGTTGTCGGGTCAACTCAAAGAACTCCAGGACAAGGGTTTCATTCGACCAAGCTCATCGCCTTGGGGAGCATCGGTATTATTTGTGAAGAAGAAGGACGGTTCCTTTAGGATGTGTGGTATGTGCTTAATTACACATACCATTTTCCATTAAAAACGGACTTAAATGACTAAAAACGTACCAAAATACATCGTATTTGTATGTTTTGCATTTGTATTGTGCAGGAAATGGATATTCAAGAACAGGACAAAAAGAAAGCCAAAAACAAACAAAGCCGAGCACGGAATGGAAAAGACAAAGTCAAACCAAAGCCAAAGTCAGTCAAAATCAGAAAATCAACCCCGACAAAGTCAAAAGTCAACCAAGTGAAGAAAATACAACTTGAGGGACTAAAATTGTCAAACCTCAAGTTGTATTACTAGAATAACAAGACAAGGGCTGAAATTACAAATTGGGTGAAGAATAACTTGAGGGGCCAAAGCTGCCAACTTACCCAAACATCATTTTTCCCGCCCAACAAAACCCAGGTACAACTAGGGATGGCAACGGGTCGGGTTTGGGTCGGGTTTTAGTGAACCCGTACCCGCACCCGTTTATAATATCCAAACCCGTATCCGCCCCAATACCCGCTGGATACCCGATTAGTATTATCCATCGGTTTTCCGGGTTTACCCGCGGGGTATCGGTTATCCGCAATTGAATTTTCATTAGACATAATTGCGGGTATAAAGTTAAGTAAAACCACTGAAAAACAATAAAAACACCCTCATATATTAAAAGTTTTTAGAAGATAAAGAAAACTACTTCAATATCATAGCATGCGATTTAACGTGCCGAACAAATCATGATAAAAATTCAAAAAGTACAAAATCCGAATATGTTTGATCACAGAGATCTTAATGCATACAAAATGTAACTAATACGATCATCCAGTTCTTTCAGCAATCTTTATCAATTTGCCATCAATTATCAACTTGAAGTCACGAGCTCTGCTTAAGTTCTTCATTTCCCAAAATGTCAAGCCACTTTTTTAGTTGTTACTACCATCCTACAATATATTATAAAAAAACCAATAAAACTAATAATAATAAACTTAAAAGTTGAACATTCTGAATGTTACCATTGTCCTTACTGTTGCAACCAACTGTGGAACAAACAACGCATGTACAATATTACTTGATCAATTTAATTGTATTACATAATTGTGAATCAACATAGTTCTAAGCTTTTTGTGTCAGGTCAAGGAACCAATATATCAGATTAAGAATAAGACTTAAAAGTAAAGCACTAATATGTGAGCCAACTATTGAGGGGGTCTTTAGAGTAGCTTGTGTAAGGAGCTTATTCCCTTATTCCGATTTCAGTTAAACCCAAAACTGTAAGCTTCCTACTTTATCCTTTAAAGCTTATTCTAAAAGCACACAAGTGCTTTTTTTATGTGATTCCAAATGAAAATAAACACACAAGAAGATATATTAAACACACAAAAAAATTATGAACATAATATATATTTACCTCATCACTATCATCAGTGTCGTATTCAATAGTTTGATCATATGCTTCGAACTCCTTTGAACTAGTTTCTGCATATATATATGTATAACAAAAAATTTGCAGTCAATAAGGTTAGAATTAAATCTTTATGATTAATAAGATGAACTAATTGGTTACCTTGTATCTCATTCACTAACCAACTTTGAGAGCACATTAAAGCTTCCAATGTATTTGGTTTAAGGCGGTTGTGATGAGGAGTAATCAATCTACCACTTGTACTAAAACAAGACTCTGAAGCAACAATTGAAATAGGAATTGCTAATATATCCCTAGCTATTGTTTGGAGTGTCGGGTACTTTAAACCATTTATTTTTCACCACGCTAGTATATCTAACTTTATGTTTGGGTTGCAAACTCTCTCTTTAAGGTAATGATCAAGCTCTTTTGGAACCTCTGATGTAATGTCTGAAACATGTAAAATGTTACTTATGTTGTAACTCAACAAATTTAATATAACGCGGACACAAACATGTCAAATACAAGAAAAGAATAATACCTGAAGTTTCATCCTCTTCCTCCTCGATAAACTTGGAATAGCCCAAAAAAATCCACCATCACTTTCATCAATATGAGAAGTTGACCCAACACCATTAACATGGTTTCTTACATTTGCCTTACCTGCTTGATCATACTTTATAAACAATGCACTCACAAATTTCTTAAGTTTAGTGAATTCTTCCTCTACCCTTTGTTTAGAATGATATATCTTCGGGAACGAAAACTTCATAATCTTCAACTTCATTCGTGGATCTAAAACAGCGACTACTCCCATAAAACCATGAATGTCTGACCAATATTTATTGAACTTCAAAATCATTTGTTTTGCCATATCCCTAATAACCTCGTCCTCTTCGTGCCTCCACTTATTCAACTCATATCTTATATCACATATAGATGTGAAAAATATGTTCATCGTGGGATATTTAGTACCAGAAAACATCAAAGTCACGTTATAAAATAATTTCAACTTCTTACAAATATTAGAAGCTAAATACCAATCTCTCTCTGTTGGAACACTTTTATATCGAGCATCCCGTTGCTTTAAACACCTAAAAACATATACATATATATATATATATATATATATATATATATATATATATATATATATGATAGCAATGACAACTTATCTAATAAATCTCGATTCATTGCGTCATTAGTGGTGCAATTATCAACAGTTACTATTGATATTTTCCTATCTATGTTCCAATCACACAATGATTCATGCAAAACATTAGCAAGCACGTCAGCGGTATGAGGACAAGGAACATAAATAAACCTGCATGAAAATTTAATATATCAGATGGTGAAAATAAATGGTATAATAAAACAAACCACATCTGATGTTTTAACCACATCTAATATTAAATCAGACCAAATCTGGTATTAAATCAGACCACATCTGATATTAAATCAGACCACATCTGATATTAAATCAGACCAAAACTAATATCAAATCAAACCACATATAATATTAAATCAAACCACATCTGATGTTTTAACCACATCTAATATGGTTGCAAGTTGATCAAAATTGCAGGAAACAATCTGATGCAGTCATATCTATATCAATTAGTCCTATCTATAAACAATCTGATGTAGTCTAACAATATAAGAAATTGACTCCATTAGTTACCCAACTAATTCTATTTTGATTAGTGATTACAAAAAATGACTACGTAACAGACATCTATTTTGGAATCTCAACGAAAGTGTGCATTCACGTCTACTGACTAAGTTTGGAGCATTTTCAGCACATTACTTTACTGCCATCAGTTTATTTTAATCAACGTAACTCTTTTACTCGTCACTAATTTTTGGGTTATTTTGGTTATCCAAAAGTAAATATTAATGGTACTTTGAGTTGGATTAACAATTTTATTTAGAGAAGAACCTTGAGGCAAGAGAAAAGGCTCTTGAAAGAGAAGCCGAACTAGAGGACAAGTTTCCTAAAGCAAAATCTAAATCAAAGATATACTTATTAGGCTCAGAGATGTGTTTGCTCGCCAACACATTTTTCCATAGAACTTTTTTGTTCTTTCTTTTTTTGAATTTAACAATAATAATGTAAGATTACAAAGAAAGTGTAGGATCGATATTCCTTAATGAAACACTGATATACTGTCAACTATGCGGAATCTAGTTGGCAGTACTTAAGAAGAACACACAATAGTTTCTCAAACGATTTCTTTTATAAACCTTTTGAATCTGCCTAACTTGCAGATCCCTAATACAATACTAATAATTCTTAACTCGTGTTTTTCTATATATGTATATCTGTTCTATCTTCCTAGAGATCCTTTTATAAACATAAGGATAACCTCTAGTAGATGTACAGTCCTTGTATATCATAAACACTAATTGATACTTATCACTAATAACTGTTACAAGATAAATGCTAAAACAACCGTTTAAACTTTATAGTTCCTATATCCACGGCAGTACTTCGATCTTTGACTGGCAGTACTTTGACTTTCTATTTAGCAGTACTTTGATCTTTCATTTAGCAGTACTTTGACCTTTTGACTTGTATTTCCCAACAATCCTCCCCTAACTTGAATTCTACTTGCTTGACTTCAAGTTTCTTGATAGTTGGTCTTCTTTGTTAAGCATCAGTCTGTCTTGTCATTTAAGCAGTACTTGCCTTCAATCTTTTAAGCTTCATCCTTTGAGCAGTATCTTGTACACAATCTGTTTGAGGTCATTTTTGCTAAAGCGCGTATTATAAACTATTTTTACTTCAATTACGATTTTACTTATAACAAATAGATTTGATTTAGCTATATAGAAATATTATATTATTAGTTATCAAAGTTGACTATATAACTAGGGAATTTCATAATGAGGCTTCTTTCTGAGGCGTTTTGACGAGTTGTTGGATTTACGATAATAAAGTGTCCTAATCCTCGTACGTCATGTCATGACTCTAAAAGTATGATAGCCTGAATGATAGTACGATGTATAACTATATAGGATTATTTATGGTTTTTGTTTAGACAACGTACTTGATACTGATTCGACTTTTTAACTAGGTTGCATGTTTATCTGTTTGGTTCGTATTATTTGGAAGTTTTTGTTTAAGTTTGGATTTGGACCCCTGTGTTGGCATTTGGAATTTGTAAGAGATTTTGGATTTGGTTATGATTTGGGACATCACTCGAGGTTTGTTCGAGGTTGATGGTCTTCGTAACACTTGAAGTTTATGCATTGTAGTTTTCTCTATATTGTATCTTGTGTTATGATTGATCATTATGTTGCATTCCTGAGTTTTTGCCATTGTCGGGGTGTGACAGATTGGTAACCAGAGCCAAGGTTATAGAGAACTAGGTGGATTGACCTAAACTATAACCTAAGATCTGTCATTCAGTTATGTATATGATGTATGTGCGCGGTGTTCCGCTTTTGCTTGCTTTCGCATGTTCTCGGTTTGGTGCTTTAGTTATGTCAGTCATTGAGATGCGTGAGCTTAATACTAAGTACGACTGGGAAAGGATGCAGATATAAATACGGTGGACAGTGTAGTTATAAAAGTATCATAACTTACTCATACTTGGTAATACTGTTCACACAAATTGATGTTGACACCATAAGGGGGTATTATGTGTATAATTATATATATATATAGTAAGATATTATATATATATGTCAGTCTTCCTACCTACCTAACGTTGCCCATGTTCTCCCTCATGTAGATAATGCCGCCAAGGATGAGGACCCGAAGTGTTGACCTAGGGGAGGTAATGATGAGCGTGTTAACGAATTGAATAGTCAAGGGAATGACCAGGGGTTGGGAGCTAATGAGAATGTAGAGGGAGTTAATGGGGGTGTAGGAGGAGCACCCGACTTCTCGACAATCATTGCTCAACAATTGCAGAACCTTTTACCCGCCATTTTAGCTCAGGTTGGTAACCAAGGAAATGTTGGAAATTAAAATGGAAATGTGGTTAATGAGAATGTTCAGGAGAACGTTAGGAATGTGTTAGTGAATGGAAACCGGGTAGGTTGTTCATATAAGGAGTTCTTAGCTTGTAACCCTAAGGAATATGATGGTAAGGGAGGTGCTGTAGTTCTTACTCGATGGATTGAGAAAATGGAGTCCATGCAGGATATGAGTGGCTGTAGTATTGACCAAAAAGTAAAATACACTGCTGGTTCATTTGTGGGTAAGGCTTTGATGTGGTGGAAATATCAGATCCGCACGCTAAGCCGAGAAGTTGCTGTTAGTATGTCATGGAATGACTTTAAGTTTATGATGATAGAAGAGTTTTGTCCTAGTCATGAGATGCAAAAGTTAGAAACTAAGTTGTGGAATCATGTTATGGGCGGGGCTGGCCATGCGGCTTATACCGATAGGTTTCATAAGTTGGTTAGGTCAGTTCAACATTTAGTGATCTCATAAAGTAGGAAGATTGAGAGATACGTGTATGGCCTTGCTCCACAGATTCGTGGGATGGTGGCAACAACGGAGCCAAAGATTATGCAGAAGGCTATGCAGATTTTTGGTGCACTGATCGATGAGGCTGTTAGGAATTGATCAATTAAGAAGGTTGAGAAAGAGGAAACGTGGGGGGAACCTAGCAAGGATAAGAATGGTAGGGATGATAATAAGAGGACTAGGACTAGAAATGCTTTTGCTACAACCACAAACCCTGTAGGAAGAGAGAATACGGGTGCTTGGCCCAAGTATACTACCTGCAACTTCTTTCATGCACCCGAAGGGCCTTGTCGCACATGCTTCAATTGTAACCGCCCGGGTCATCTTGCAAGGGATTGTAGAGTTGTACCTGGGAATGTGAACCCGGTAAATGTAAGGAACCCAACACTTGCTCGTGGAGCATGCTATGAATATGGGAGTATCGACCATCTCAAACTGGCATGTCCTAGATTGAATAGAGCACAAGGACCGAGAGGAAACCGTCCAAACCAAGTTGTCACTAATAACGGGAGTCAGGGTCATGGAAACCAAGGGAACCAAGCTAGGGGCAGGGCATTCATGTTAGGACCAGAGGAAGCCCACCAAGATTTGAACATTGTGACGGGTACGTTTACTTTGAATAATCATTTTGCCACTACCTTATTTGACTCTGGTGCCGACTATAGTTTTGTTTCTACTACTTTTATACCTCTGTTAGGCATAGAGCCCAGTGAATTAGGTTTCAGATATGAGATTAAGATAGCTAGCGGGCAACTAGTAGAGATTGATAAGGTTATTAAGGGTTGCAAAATAGAAATTGAGGGTCATGTTTTTGACATCGATCTGATACAATTCGGGAATGGGAGTTTCGATGTAATTATAGGTATGGATTGGTTGTCTAATCACAAGGCTGAAATAATTTTTCATGAGAAAGTAGTGAGGATACCACTTACTTTAATGAAAAGGTGCTTAGAATATTAGGAGAAAGACCAAAAGAGAAAGCAAGACTTTTGATGAGTGACTAGAGATAAGAAACAAGAAGAGATTGTTGTGGTTAGAGATTTTCCCAAAGTATTTCCGGATGATTTATCAGGATTTCCACCTCTCCGGGAAATTGAGTTTCGGATTGAGTTAATCCCTGGAGCTGCACTGATTGCAAATTCTCCCTATCGTTTGGCACCTTCTGAATTGGAGGAGTTGTCAGGATAACTCAAGGAAATCCAGGACAAAGCTTTCATTCGACAAAGCTCATCGCCTTGGGGAGCACCGGTTTTGTTTATGAGAAAGAAGGATGGTTCTTTTAGGATGTGTATTGACTATAGAGATTTGAACAAGTTGACTGTTAAGAATCGTTATCCGCTTCCTAGGATGAAGAATTTATTGACCAACTGCAATGGTCGCAGTTTTTTCTCCAAAGATAGATCTTAGGTCTGGAACCCACCAGCTGAGAGTGCATGAGGATGACATTCCAAAGACTGCGTTTAGAACTCGTTATGGACATTTCGAGTTCACAGTAATGCCCTTTGGTTTGACTAACGCACCAGCAGTATTCATGGATCTGATGAACCGAGTGTGTAGGTCTTATCTAGACAAGTTTTTAATAGTGTTCATTGATGACATTTTGATTTTCTCTAAGACTTGGGAAGAGCATGAAGTGCACCTAGGGCTAGTTTAAGAATTGCTCAAGAAAGAGAAACTGTATGCTAAGTTTTCGAAGGGTATTATCGTCGATTTATAGAGAACTTTTCTAAGATAGCTAAGTCCCTGGCCATTTTGACTCAGAAAAGTAAGACCTTTGATTGGGGTGAGGAATAGGAAAGGGCATTTCAAACTTTAAAGGACAAGTTGTGTAATGCACTTGTTTTAGCTCTCCCCAATTGACAGAAAGATTTTGTGGTGTATTGTGATGCGTCTGGCTTAGGATTAGGTTGTTTGTTGATGCAAAGAGGTAAGGTGATAGCTTATGCATCTAGGCAGTTGAAAATCCATGAAAAGAATTACACCACCCATGATTTGGAACTTGGTGCGGTTGTGTTTGCACTTAAGATTTAGAGACATTATTTGTATGGAATAAAGAGTGTCATATATACCGATCATAAGAGTCTCCAGCATATCTTTAGTCAGAAGGAACTGAACATGCGACAGCGTCGCTGGATAGAGCATTTTAGTGATCATGACTGTGAAATTCGCTACCATCCTGGTAAGGCGAATGTAGTAGCTAACGCACTAAGTAGGAAAGAGATGGTGAAACCTAAGAGAGTTTGAGCTATGAATATGACCCTTTAGTTGAGTATCAAGGGTAAGATACTAGTGGCTCAGGAAGAGGCATCTAATGAGTCTGCGGGGTTGCAGAAAGGACTAGATGAGATGATAGAACGTAGGAGCGATGGAGCCTTGTACTACCTGGATCGAATATAGGTTCCTTTGAAGGGTGATGTGAGAACCATGATTATGGATGAGGCCCACAAGTCGAAGTACTCTGTACATCCAGGAGCTGATAAGATGTATTATGACCTTAGAGATAGGTATTGGTGGCCGTGAATGAAGAAGGATATAGTTGTGTATGTTAGTAGGTGTTTGAGTTGTTTGAAGGTTAAGGTTGAACATTAGAGGCCATCTGGCTTACTGCAGCAACCTGAGATCCCTGAATGGAAATGGGAAAGAATAGCAATGGATTTTGTTACGAGGTTACCGAGGACTAGTAGTGGGCATGACATAATCTGGGTCATTGTGAACCGGTTGATTAAGTCTGCTTATTTTCTAACTATGCGTGAGGATTATAAGATGGATAGGTTAGCTAGACTATATCTAAATGAGATTGTAGCTAGGCATGGTGTGCCGATCTCGATCATATCAGATCATGATAGTCGTTTCACATCAAGGTTTTGGCAGTCAATACAAGAGGCGTTAGGAACTCGATTAGACATGAGTACGGCTTATCACCCTCAGACCGACGGTCAGAGTGAGCGTACAATTCAGACCTTGGAAGACATGCTTAGAGCATTTGTCCTAGACTTCAGGGGAAGTTGGGATGTTCATCTTCCATTGGTTGAATTTTTGTATAATAATAGTTATCATTCTAGTGTGAGATGTGCGCCGTTTGAGGCTTTGTATGGTAGAAAATGTCATTCCCTGATCATGTAGGCAGAGGTTGGAGAGCGTCAGTTGATAGGACCTGAGTTAGTGCAAGAGACTGTTGAGAAGATCTCGCAGATTAAGGATAAACTTAAGGCTGCACGAGATCGTCAGAAAATCTATGCCGATAAGAGGAGAAAACCCTTAGAGTTTAGTGTAGGTGAGTATGTGTAACATCCCACTCCGATAAAGAGACCAAGAGTCACATTATGGTGTTATATCAGAATATATAAACGCAAGCGGAAGACTTTATTAAATAAAATACTAAGTCATGAAACAAAATGACTTCCAAAAGTATTACAATTCCAACAAAGTCTAAATGAAAAGAGATCTTCAAACGAAAGAAGTCTTAAACATAAATCCAAACAAAGGAAATCTATCAAGGGTCGATCCTCTAAAAGCTTCCTACTCTCAGCACTCAAATCCCAGCTTCCCGCTTATTACCTGTCGCAGGAAAAGAAAATTACGGCTGAGCTAACGCTCAATGAACAGATATAATAATAAAAAGGTAATAAGACAAAAGAATGAATGAAACGAATCACGAGAACCTGCTAAACAAATATCATACGATATATGAATCAAATGAATAAGAATCAAGACTAACAAAGGAATGCCCACGAGCTCAGATAAATGTCTAAACATGATACATGAATAGAACCTAAACAGATATAATCATATAGCCACATAATAAGTTGTACACAGGATTTTCAACTCCTGATGTACCAAATGTGATATAGGGTGTATAACACACACACACAACCATTCACCTGAACTGAATCGAACAAAGTACCTAGGATGCATCCATACGCTCCCTGCAAAACAAAGTCATATCCATATACACAAGTACAATGACGAGTATACATACATATGTAAGCTCATAATAATCAAAGGTCATCCTTCAAAAGAGAACGTCATGGACTAATCACACCGCCACAAATAGTGTCATGCCATTGATGCATCAATGACATAGTCATGGTACCTCCATGACTAGTTCAAATAGCTCGGGCAAAGATTTAAGCAAACTGAACAAGTTACCAATAATTCAATCAAGATAACGGATATAATATCATATTCAAACGAAGATCAAAGGAATCATGAGTGCGAATATCAAATCAAACAGAATATCAACGAATATCAATGAGTCATGAGTACGGATAGCAAATCAGACGGAATATCAAACGAATCGAAGTAGCTAAAACAAATGAGAATCAAGTCATGAGGTGTCCTTACTGAAAGGACGGAATATCTGTACCTTAACAAACACGCAACGGAGAGAAAGAACACAAAGACAAGAGATCACTCACTCTTTACTGGATCTACAAGAATCCATTATTACATATCATTATATATCTTATTTTATATGTTCATTGCTAAATCTTACTACTTATAGCACTTAATGAAACCTAATTAGGGTTTTCTTAATTTTCAGAATCTGTGAACTTTTAAAGAGTTGGTTTCCAATTTAATAGACCTATTAAACGACCTCCTAAAATTCTACCAAAAATCACAGAGGTTCCCACATGTGTCTAGTATGCCCATTAATTTTGGTTAATTTTATTTCCATGTATAAATACCCCTTTAACCATCGTGACCAAAACTGATCCAGAAAATGACCTGTTGGTACTTTCGAAAAGTTCACGCGTAAAAACCCTACTTAGACAACTCAGGAAATTCTGAACAAAATCATGGATGTAGCTAACATCATGACGATTTACCAGTTTGAATTTTAAAGGCTAACTCCTTACGGTTTGAGAATTAAAAATCAAATACTACTACTGAATTTTTTAGATAGAAATTCCATATTTGACAATTAATCTTATAAAAATTAAAAATCGACCTTCCCGACCTCCAATGGACATGAGCCTAGATTTTCCAGAAACTAGACTCTTTGAATTTAAATTTAGGCTCAAGAATCATGTCCAAACTCGTTTTTATCACCAAGTTATACCCCGATCAATATGACACAAAATTCTGGACAAAAACATAAAGACATATAAACCCTAATTCTAACCAATCCTCTTCATAAAAACATATCCTAGGGTTTCTAATCTTGTAGGTTTTCATTAAAACATCATTAATGATGATTTAGGGTTTCATAACATGATTTTAACAAGATTATTTCAGGTTCAATCATAAAGAATTTTACAAGATTATTACACATGTTTTCCTTATACAATTTTATGATTTTATGCAAAACTTATGTGTAATCATGGTGACACAAACAATGAATTCAAAAGAACATGGAATACCTTAGAGAATCAAGAATGAAGAGGATTACAAGAACAAGAACACCAAAGAATTAAAGCCAAGAATCACACCAAAAACACCAAGGCTTGAAAAATACTACCGGAATCACCAATTACTACACCACCTTCTTCTTCTTGCAAATTCTATGGATGAACAAAAGTTTTGGAGTAAAATTTTTAAGAGAGAATAATGAGGTAGAGGGGAGAGATCGGTTGAATATATGGGAGAGAAGAGGGAGACAAAAATTTCTTATTCTTTTAGAAGATTTCAAAAGATTTGCCTTAATCCTTTTACACTTAATACTTAAAATAGGTTTTGTAAATAAAAAAAATGTCATACTAATTAAAAAGGGAGGGGGGCATATATATTATTATTATTATATATATAATTATATTTATATATATATATATATATATATATATATATATATATATATATATATAAATTTTTTAATTATTTTTTTAAAAACAAATACCTTATGTTATGTATTTATAATACACAAATAATTATAACCTAAGGTTTTAATGTTTTGACTTATTATTCACACTTAGGTTATATTCAAAATGGTGAAATAAAAATGTAAACCAAATTTTTGGGTTTTACAACTCTTCCCCTCTAAAAAGAAAATTTTGTCCTCGAAATTGAAATAGGTAGATGAACTCAGGGTTATTCAGATCACCAAAGATGACATGATTGGTATGACAAACGATAGGGGTGTGATGTCCAGCCTACCAATCCATACCAAGAATAATATCGAAGTCACTCATTTCCAAGGGAAGCAAATTAGCAAAACGAGTCTTATCATCAAAACAAAGTGGACAGTTCTGATATTTGTGGTCAGACTTTTCATAGGCGTAGATATCGATAAGGCATAATTAAGTAGCGTAGGGGAGATAATAATGTGTTTAGTAAATGAAACAGAAACCACGGAATGTGTTGCACCCGTATCAAATAAGACAAAAACAGCACAATCATTTAAGAAGAGAGTTCCCAAAACGGTACCTGAAGAGTTAGCTGCTTGATCCTTGGTCAAAGAAAATACTCGCCCCTTAGCAGCAGGTTGATTGTCATTCCCACTTCCCTTACCACCGTTTCCACCATTCTTAGGGCAATCCCTGGCCATATGCCCCGTCAAACCGCAAGTGAAACAAGCTCCAGTAACCCTATGGCATTCCTTGCCCGTATGAAGTTTCCCACATATGACATATGGAGGAGAGGAGGCATAGTTCGGGTATCCTTTCTGACTTGAAGACCCAGAAGAATGGTTGTATTGCTGACCTTGGTTATGCCATGACTTCTGATTACTGTTGCCATCTTGCCTGTCATAACTGTGACCATCATAACCCTTCTAATCATACCCTCTCTGATTGCTACCTTGAGCTGTTGGTCGAATACAGTCCCCATCACAGTTTCTCTTGTTATTTTGACTTGACCTCTCATGGAGAATCTCAATGTTCCTAGCAGCATTGGCCACTTGAGCCACATTAGTAAATTCTGTGTTCACTATCCCATCTAGAATCCAATCACAAAGTGCCCACTTGAAATGCTTGGCCTGTTCCTTCGGAGGACCTGCCTTCTTACCTACGAAAGCTACCAACCTGAGAAACCTCTTCACAAACTCACCACTGGTCTCTCCATCTCTCTGACGAATCGTGTGGTACTCCCTCTCATACTTTTGTTACTCAGACCTAGGAAAGTACTGCAAAAAGAAGATGTCACGAAAATCCTTCCATGATAAGGTAGCCACATACGTCTCACCTCCTTTGGCTTGTTTAAAAGCGTACCACCAATGTTAGCATCTCCTTCCAACTTGTAACTTGCCAACCTAGCCTTGAATTCATCAGCACATCCCAAAACCTCGAATATCTTCTCAATGTGAGCAATCCAGTTTTCTGCATCAACTGGAGTGGTTGCGGTGCTAAAAGATCGAGGCTTCTGTTTCCCAAACCTTTCCAACCAGGTGTGGATGGTGGGAGGTTGGTCACCACTCCCCCTAGCGCCATTCTAACGGATCTCATTGGTGAGCCGAGTGGTGAGGCCGGGTAGCAATGCATCAACAGATCTCATTGGTGAGAAAACCCTTAGAGTTTAGTGTAGGTGAGTATGTCTTACTCAAAGTGTCGCCTTGGAAAGGTGTAATACGCTTTGGGAAGAAGGGTAAATTAGCACCTAGGTTCGTTGGACCATTTGAGATCCTTGAGAGAATCAGTCCAGTGGCCTATATGTTAGATTTACTTAAGGAATTAAATGATGTTCATGACACGTTACACGTGTCGAACCTTAAGAAGTGTTTGGCTGACCCAACACTGCAAGTGCCTTTGGATGAGATCCGAGTTGATGCTAAGTTAAATTTTGTGGAAGAACCTTGATGATGTCAAATAACGTCACATTTATACCATCATTTATCCCGAATAAGTTACCCATTTTTATATAATTATTGCAAGAATTTGTACTTAATTGCTTAAAAGTGTTATTTGCAGTAATTGAGGAGTGATTTGTGAAGACATGCTAAAAGGCGCATATTTTGGAGCTAAAACGAAGATATTCGAAGATTGTTCATTTCTGACCAATACGTCGTATCCATTAAAAGAGATACGGTGTATCAGCGCCAACTCTTCACAAGAAAACGCGTACAAATAATTCCCAATATGGCGTATTCATCTTCTGCCATACGCCGTATCCAGCTGAATAGACATTGAAGATACAGAGATATTTATATTTTAGGAATGAATATTGTATTGATTTTAAACTTTGCGCTCACTCCAAGGGAAACACCCCAATACGCCGTATTGGCCTCGCCCAATACGGCGTATCCAGAATTTTTAGAGGCTATAATAGAAGACTCAAAATCGAGTTTTCAGGGTACAAAATCATATTCTTATGCCATACACATAAAAGACGATTTTCTAAAGAAAATAAGAGCAACCAAAGGTCAAGCATTGATCACGATTCCATAGAAGACACCTTGTAATTCCTATACTCTTGTAATCATTTAATTTTTGGTATCGTTCGGTAAAATGTTTTGTTTACCTTGGTTATTTGATCACACTTGTATAATTACAATGGTTATGGGCTAATACCCTAGGGTATTATCCATCTTAATGAAGATTTAATGTTTGGTTTGTTTTAAAATCGATTTTCTTAATTTATCGTTGAAAGTTTAATTATGTTTATCACATGATACTTGTTTATGTGTTTGAGTATGCGACCTAGTATTCAACTAGGTCTAGTTACCCCTAACAAGTGAGCTAGATACTGGGATAGCTTTCCATATCGTATTTTATATTACTGCACCAATAGGATCAAAATAACGTTCTGTCTTTAACTTAAAATTAAGAACTTAGTTGGACCGGCAAGTGACCCGTAATGTTTCAACAAGTACGTTCTTGATTAATTGATAAAGATTTGAACAGTGGACTACCAGTATATAAAATACCGTCAAACAGTAAGTGGGTAAAGTCTCGATGGGCTAGGGTTTATCAAGATCATCATTGCTATAATCCCTAGATAGATTATAATTAAACTAAAAGGATGCTTTATGCGGATACATTAACTATGACAGGATTCAACGTGTCTAGGTCTTATGATGATGTCCCACCTAAGTCGTAAGAATGATATGCCACTTTGAGATAAGAAATCATTGCACTAAATAAACAAACCAGCATTTAATCGGATTTAATATGGCTAATACAGTTTTCTATCCTTTGGCTTGTATCGCACTTTTAGCTTCTGATTGTTTTCTTGCATGTTTATTGTGTATAGAATTAATTGTTGTCACCATAAAACCTGTGCTAGTCTCTTAGGCTGAAAACCCCTCAATCCTATTAGAAAACATATATAGCATAGGTTTAACAAGTAATTAGAATTAACTTAAATAGAGTAATTAAAATACTAATAGATTATAAGGTTAACGACCTCGCTCTTAGTGTTCGACACCCTACTTACCATGAAACTCCACCCGATCAGGTACACTGCCCGTTAAAGTGTTGTTTTAGGATAAGTCGGCTAAATATAAATTTAAAACTTGGTAATCAATAAATTGACCTTACACGACAACACATCAAGTTTTTGGCGCCGTTGCCGGGGAGTGAAGTTGTTTAATTCTTATTTTATTAGTATTTTTGATTTAGTGTAGCTTAGATTAAGTTTCATATTTGTGTGATTGTTTTGTGTGGTTGATTTTTAGCATTGTATATTTTGCATATTGTGTGTTTGTATGTTTTCTGCATAGTTACGGTTCGCTGAACTTTCTAAGTCGAATACTGAATACGACGTATTCAATTTATTAGATATGGCGTATAAAATTTTTCAAACCAATACAGCATATTCGACTCTATCATCAATACGGCATATTCAGTTTACTAAATACGACGTATTAGGCTATTTAACCGTTTTCTTTCCTAGCTATTTTATTACAGGTTAAAATGGATGACCCCAACATTACCATGGAAGAGTACATCAGGCTTGAGGAAGAAATTGCTCGTAGGGGTGGTAGGCGTATAACTGGGAGAGTGCTATGTACGGTAAGATCAATGAAGACGTTCACGACCTCAGATCTATTGAAACTGAATTCCCAGCTATAGTCTTAAATGACGCATTAACATCTGAAGTAGCACTCTCGTGTGAACCCACCATAAGTCCTCTTAACGACAATCAAACTGACTTTAGAATATCGTTTGACGAATCCGAAGAATGAAGATTACATGGTGATTTATGACAAAAATTCATTTTCCTATAAAATAATTTCTGTCGACAATTTGAAAACGGATTCGGAAAATGATAATGATAAAGTCAACATGCCTTCGTTTTCGTCACCCAAGCCTACAGTCAGTTATTTTAATGATTTAGACTACTTTAAAGATTTTGAGAAAGAATTTCCAGCCATTGTTTACAATGATGCTCTAACGTCTAAATTAGATTTCTTGACTGAACCTACTGTAAGTCCTCAACGTATCGATGAATTTGATTTGAAAGGTGAAACATCATTGTTCTAATGTGATGAAGAGGAACAAAATATTTTATACTTTAGTGATCTATTTCCTTTTTACATAATTTATCCCGATGATTCAAAATTGGATAAGGACAATGATGATCATGAAATCTATATTAAACAGCGGGGGGTAATGTAATAAATTCCGATGATGGTGCCTATGCACATGGGTCAAATAAGCTTTTGGAAACAAGTCATGATAAATCTAGTAAATTTTTCAAAGCTAAAACTTTTATCAAGGAATTAAATGTTAATATCATGACTTGGAATCATCTTAACAAAGAGATGTCATTTATTTTCCTAATCAAGAATTTGTATGTGCCAGTTGGCATCCCGTTTGACCCCAAATTGTTTTGTGAGGATGGGATTAAATTAGGGCAAGTCTAACTTAAAGACTTTTCTGTAAACAAAAGTGCTTGTCGGGAGACAACCCGATCATTTTTAAATTGTGTGTTGCATTTTAAATTATTTGCACGAGTCTGTCTTCCCAGACACTCCATACAGCGTATCGAACCCCTCTGGATACGGCATATGGATGTGTCTGGGCGTTATCAGTCTGTAAAAAAATTTCCAGTACTTTAAAATCTATTTATTTGTTTTTACAGGAACAATACGGCATATCCTAGGGTTTGGGATACGGCGTATTGATCCCTGTACAGTTGTGTGTTTAATTGTTTTCCTGCATTGTAACCATTGTATAACCAAGATAGGAATTGCACTTTTGTCTTCTAATCTTTTATGCAGGGCCTTGCTATAAGAAAATCGATGATATGGTATACTCTGAAAAAGAGGTGTGAAGCCTCGTCAATTTGCTCAAGAACTCAAATTGGAGAATCATCCCAAGCAACATATCAGGGGAGTTCCTCGTTCTAATTCTATTTCCCATTTTTTATTAATTGTTTTATCTATACAACGGGGACGTTGTATAATCTAAGTAGGGGGTGGAGAATTAGAACACCTACTTGTCATTTCTATTACAAACAATATGTTATATGCTTAAATTATGCCAAATTTAAAAGTTTTTCTAGCATAACTTTTGTAAAAAAATACTAGTTACATGACCTCACATACTATAACCCTTAATGCTAAATTGTGAGAATTAAGCCAATTTCATTTCCAAACGCTTACTAAAAGTTCCACAAAAATTATGAGTGTGCCGGTGATGTAGTGGACTTTAGAACTTGGCTTGGTATATCACTCGAGACCACAACGATGAGTACTATGGATTTAGATGCAGAAACATTTTAACTGGTAAATTTCTAGGAATACACCAAAAACCCTAAATGTTGTAAAATTAACTAACTACACTGGTTAGTTAAAACCCATGTAACCCTTTGCTTACTCTCACCATATGAGTAAGTTCCCCTTAAAAAACCTGTTGAGCCATTCCTGTCTTTTTCACACCATATGTCTATTTTGTTACACCTTTACACCTTAGCCTACCTTATAGATTAAGCCAACTTTATCAAAGTTGCTAGTTGATTTTGTGTAAAGTTTTGTATTTCCTGTGTCAAAGTGAAATTTTCTATCTTCGGTTGGGTCGGGAAATTACACAATGCAATGGGAAAATATGTAGCTCGTGTATTTTGCTACTTTCGCGATTATGTATTATGTCCGAAGATGAAGTGTTAAAGGAAAAATTATCTGGAAAAATTATGATTGTGAAGACGGTGAAATTACACCGAGGTTTGTTTTAAAAATGGAAAAAATAGAAAATGTATCAAAAAAGAGAAGGATGATTTATAGTCGGTTCGCTAAACTTAAACCGATAAAATTCTTGGAAGGATCGATTATTCGTGGATTAAACCGATATCACCACTTTTGTGAAAGTATGTAACTTTGGGATGTTCAGGAAGTTGACCATTATGGGAACGCCAACTTAAGATGTCTTTGTCATTTCTGTGATCGATGCGTTTGTATATATTTCGAGTCTTTATCATGGAACGGTCAGGAAAAGTTACTAGCAACTACCTTATTTGTTCAAGCTTAATCTATTTGTTTTGTGAATTTTGTTTAACAACAATTTGCTTCCCATTCCTAGCAATTAATCTTAGGTTATACTCGAACGAGGTTGAGATTGAGTCATGCATGTCTATTCCGTCGTTACGGCCATGTATGCGTGATTCAGGCTCCTTGTTGGTTTATTACTTTTGGTGAAAACTAGAAGATCCCTACCCTATATCGTTCTTCATCCTAATCCTTGGTTAAACTCGAATAAGGATGTGATTGAACACACATGTCTATTCCGTCGTTACGGCTGCGTATGTGTGCTTTAGCTGCCTTATTGATGTGGTACTATCGGTGAAAGATTGTTAGAATGATCTACCCTTAGCCTTACATAAAAACCCAATTTACCTTTTGACTTGTTTCTTTTTAGCTCTAGTGGTGGAGATGTGTATCCTTGCCAAGCATAGAATATTGAAGCAATCAGGACCGAGAAAAAGAGCGTACACTTAAAAGATACAACCTAGATTATTGATGCGATCTGAGTGTTTTCATTTTCATATTTCGTGAGGTGCTTGGTCTTGTACAGGTGATTAAAACAAAAGAAGTGCTTAAACGGAAAAATCCTTGACTTTAGTTTGGATACATTTTCAATATAATCTAGAGTCTACTTGAGGACAAGTAGGATTCAAGTGGAGGGATATTTGATGACATCAAAACGACACATTTATACCATCATTTATCCCGAATAAGTTGCCCATTTTTATATAATTATTGCAAGAATTTGTACTTAATTGCTTAAAAGTGTTATTTGTAGTAATTAAGGAGTGATTTGTGAAGACATGCTAAAAGGCTCATATTTTGGAGCTAAAACGAAGATATTTGAAGATTGCTCATTTTTTACCAATACGCCGTATCCATAAAAAGAGATACGGCGTATCAGCGCCAACTCTTCACAAGAAAACGCGTACAAATAATTCCTAATATGGCATATTCATCTTCTGCCATACGCCATATCCAGCTAGATAGACATTGAAGATACAGAGATATTAATATTTTAGGAATGAATATTGTACTGATTTTAAACTTTGTGCGCACTCCAAGGGAAACACCCCAATACGCCGTATTGGTCTCGCCCAATACGGCGTATCCAGACTTTTTCAGAGACTATAAATAGAAGACTCAAAAATGAGTTTTCAGGGTGCAAAATCATATTCTTCATACCATACATATATCAAGATGATTTTCTAAGAAAAGAAGAGATAACAAAGGTCACTCATGAATTCCTATTAATTTTTGATCGTAATCGGGTAAAACGTTAGTTTACCTTCTGGTTATTTATCACGCTTGTTATAATTACAATGGTTTATGGGCTAATAACCCAAGGTTAATTACAACCTTAATGAATTTAATGTTTGGTTTGTTTAAATCGATATTCTTTAAATTATCGTGCAAGTTTAATTAATGTTTATCACATGATACTTATTACGTGTTTGAGTATGCGACTTATCATCTCAACTGGTCCAAGTTACGCCTAACAATGAGCAGATACTGGGAAAGCTCTCAATATCGGAGTTTTAAATTACTAACCAATAGGAACACAAATAACGCTCTGTCTTTGACTTTTAAATTAAGACTTATAGATCGGCAGGTGACCCGTAATGTTATCACAAGTACGTTCTTGATTAATGATAAAGTTTGAACTCAGTGGACTACCAGTATATACAAATACGTCATACCGTTCTCTTGGGTAAAGTCCCGAAGGGCTATGGTTTATCAAGATCACATTGCTATAATCCCTAGATCACATTATAGATATAAAACTAAAAGGATGCTTTATAGTGGATACGTTAATTGTGATAGGATTCAACGTGTCTAGGTCTTAGGATGATGTCCCGCCTAAGTCTTAAGAATGATATGCCGCTTCGAGATAAGAAATCATTGCACTAAATAAACAAACCAGCATTTAATCGGATTTAATATGGCTAATATAGTTTTCTATCATTTGGCTTGTACCGCTCTTTTATCTTCTGATTGTTTTCTTGTATGTTTATTGTGTTTAGAATTGATTGTTGTCACCATAAAACCTGTGCCAGTCTCTCAGGATAAAAACACCTCAATCCTATTAGAAAACATATATAGCATAGGCTTAAGAAGTAATTAGAATTAACTTAAGTAGAGTAATTAAAATACTGATAGATTATAAGGTTAACGAACTCGCTCTTAGTGTTTGACACCCTACTTACCATGAAACTTCACCTGATCAGGTACACTGCCCGTTAAAGTGTTGTTTTAGGATAAGTCGGCTAAATACAAATTTAAAACTTGGTAATCAATAAAATGACCCTACACGATAGCACATCAAACCTATGGAAATCTTAGAGAGAGAGATCAAGAAGCTTAAACGGAGTAGAATTGCCATCATCAAGGTTCGGTGGAATTCGAAATGTGAACATGAATTAACGTGGGAATGTGAAGACCGGATGAGACTTAAATACCCGCAATTGTTTAGTGCTAGTAGTAGCTGAATTTCGGGGTCGAAATTCTTTTAAGGGGGGTAGAATGTAACCCTTGCCCTTTTGTGAGGAAATGGGGGAGAACCTAGTAAGGATAGGAATGGGAGATATGATAACAAGAGAACTAGGATTGGGAATGATTTTGCTACAACCACAAACCCTATTAGGAAAGAGAACACGGGTACGACACCAAAGTATACCACCTATAACTTTCACCATCCACCTGAGACACCCTGTCGCACTTGTTTCAACTGTAACCGTCCAGTCATTTTGCTATGGTATTTGTAGTGTGCGGTACCTGGATTGTGACCCCGTCAATGATAGAAACTCAACTGTTAGGACCTATTACGAGTGTGGTAGTATCGATCATTTCAAGGCAGCATGTCTTAGGTTGAATCAGGCTCAGAGGCCAAGGGGAATCATCAAAACCAAGTTGTGGCTGTTAATGGGGGTCAGGGTCGTGGGAACAATGGTAACCAAGCATGTGGAAGGGCATTTATGTTGGGAGCAGAGGAGGCTCGTCAGGACCTGAACATCGTGAGGGGTACATTTACTTTGAACAATCATTATGCCATAACCCTATTTGACTCTGGTGCCGACTATAGCTTTGTTTCCACTACTTAACATACCTCTGTTAGGATAGTACTAGTGACTTTGGATTTAATTATCGAGGATTGAGATAGCTAGCGGGCAACTAGTAGAGATTGATAAGGTCATTAAGGGTTGCAAACTAGAAATAGAAGGTCACGAGTTTGATATTAATTTGATACCGTTTGGAATCGAAAGTTTCAATGTGATCATGCTAATGGATTGGTTGTCCAACCATAAGGCTGAGATAATTTGTTACGAGAAGGTAGTTAGAATACCTCTACTAGATTGCAAAGTGCTTAGAGTGCTAGAAGAAAGACCGAAAGAGAAAGCGAGACATTTAATGAGTGCAAAGGAACAGAAACAAGAAGAGATGGTAGTGGTGAGAGATTTTCCCGATGACCTATCAAGATTACCCCCTAGTCGGGAAATTAATTTCGGATTGAGTTAGTCCCTGAAGCAATACCGGTCGTAAAATCTCCCTATCGATTGGAATCTTCTGATTTGAAGGAGTGTCGGGTCAAACTCAAGGACTCTCACGACAAGGGTTTCATTCGACAAGCTCATCGCCTTGGGGTTAGCCACTGGTATTATTTGTTAAGAGAAGGACGGATCATTTAGGATGGTATTGATTATAGAGAGTTGAACAAGTTGACCATTACAAAACGTTATCCACTCCCTAGGATAGACGATTTGTTCGATCAACTTCAAGGATTACAATACTTCTCTAAGATAGATCTTAGGTCCGGATACCACCAACTGAGAGTGCATGAGGATGACATTCTAAAGACCGCGTTCTAAACTCGTTATACACATTTCAAGTTCACATTAATACCCTTTGGTCTGACTAACACACCAACGGTATTCATGGATCTGATGAACCGAGTGTGTAAGCCTTATCTAGACAAGTTTAGATAGTGTTCATTGATGACTTCTTGATTTACTCTAGTCCAGGAAGAGCTTGAAGTGACACTTAGGGTAGTCTTAGAATTGCTCAAGAAGAGAAATAGTATGCTAAGTTTTCCACAGTGCGAACTTTGGTTGCAGGAACTTATGTTTATTGGTATGTGATTAATGGAAATGGTACTTCCATGTAGAACTAGTATAGATTGAAGTGTAAACGAATCTGGGAAGCCCCTAGAAACATCTATCTGAGGTCATTCATTTTTAGTTTGTCGGGGTATTTATGTCGGTTTAGAGTACTTTTTTAAGTTAGTAAGTCCTGACCTTTTTGAGTACGAAAAAGTTAGAGCTTTAATTGGGGTGAGGAACAGGAAAGGGCATTTCAAACTTTGAAGGATAAGTTGTGTAATTCACCTGTTCTAGCTCTCCCCGATAGACTGGAAGATTTTGTGGTGTATTATGATGCGTCTGGCTTAAGATTAGGTTGTGTGTTGATGCAAAAAGGTAAGGTGATAGCTTATGCATCTAGGCAGTTGAACAATCTGAAAAGAAATTATCCCACACCAATGCTTGGAACTGGGTTCGGTTGTGTTTGCACTTAAGATTTGGAGACATTATTTGTATGGGACAAAGAGTGTCATATATACCGATCATAAGAGTCTCCAGCATATCTTTAGTCAGAAGGAACTGAACATGCGACTGCATCGCTGGATAGAGCTTTTTAGTGATTACGACTGCAAAATTCGCTACCATCCTGGTAAAGAAAAATGTAGTTAGGGGGGGGGGGGGGGGGCGCGCCCGATGCTCTAAGTAGGGAAATAGAAGGGTGTACCTAGTGAGTTTAAGCTATGAATATGACCCTCTAGTTAAGTATAAAGGATATGATATTAGCGGCTCAGGAAGAGGCGTCTGATGAATCTGCGGGGTTGCAAAAAGGGTTGGATAAGATGATAGAGCATAGGAGTGATGGAGCATTCTATTACCTGAATCGAATATGGGTTCCTTTGAAGGGTGATGTGAGAACCCTGATTATGGATGAGGCCTATAAGTCGAAGTACTTTGTACACCCAGGAGCTGATAAGATGTATTATGACCTTAGAGATAGGTATTGGTGGTCGGGAATGAAGAAGGATATAGTTGTGTATGTTAGTAGGTGTTTGACTTGTTTGAAGGTTAAGGCTGAACATCAGAGGCCATCTGGCTTACTGCAGCAACCTGAGATCCCTGAATGGAAATAGGAAAGGATAGCAATGGATTTTGTTACGAAGTTACCAAGGACTAGTAGTGGGCATGACACAATCTGGGTCATTGTGGACCGGTTGACTAAGTCTGCTCATTTTCTACCTATGCGTGAGGATTATAAGATGGATAGGTTAGCTAGACTATATCTGAATGAGATTGTAGCTAGGCATGGTGTGCCGATCTCAATCATATCTGATCGTGATAGTCATTTCACATCAAGGTTTTGGCAGTCAATGCAAGAGGCATTAGGAACTAAGTTAGACATGAGTACGGCTTACCACCCTCAGACCGACGGTCAGAGTGAGCGTACTATTCAGACTTTGGAAGACATGCTTAGAGCATGCGTCCTAGACTTCGGGGGAAGTTGGGATGTTCATCTTCCATTAGTGGAGTTTTCGTATAACAATAGTTATCATTCTAGTGTGAGATGTGCACCGTTTGAGGCTTTGTATGGTAGAAAGTGTCGTTCCCCGATTATGTGGGCAGAGGTTGGAGAGGGTCAGTTGATAGGACCTGAGTTAGTGCAAGAAACCACTGAGAAGATCTCGCAGATTAAGGATAGACTTAAGGCTGCGCGTGATCGTCAAAAAAGCTATGCCGATAAGAGGAGAAAACCCTTAGAGTTCAGTGTAGGTGAGTATGTCTTGCTCAAAGTGTCGCCTTGGAAAGGTGTGGTACGCTTTGGGAAGAAGGGGAAATTAGCACCTAGGTTCGTTGGACCATTTGAGATCACTGAGAGGATCGGTCCAGTAGCCTATAGACTTAGGTTGCCTGAGGAATTAAATGGTGTTCTTAAGAAGTGTTTGGTTGATCCAACACTACAAGTGCCTTTGGATGAGATCCAAGTTGATGCTAAGTTGAATTTTATGGAAGAACCTGTGGAAATTTTATAAAGGGAGTTCAAGAAGCTTAAGCGGAGTAGAATTGCCATTGTTAAGGTTTAATGGAATTCGAAACGTGGACCTGAATTCACGTGGGAACGCGAAGACCAGATGAGACTTAAGTACCGCAATTGTTTAGTGCTAGTAGTAGCTGATTGAATGTTCTTTTAAGGGGGTAGAATGTAACCCTTGCCCTTTTTCTGTGATTGAATGTTCTAATTTAGTCCTTTGACTATTTGACTTTTGTCAATTTTGTTAAAACCTGTACCGTGTTGACGGTGGTGAATTTATATGATTGAGGTGTTTTATGGTATTTTGGTGTATACTAATCCTTTTTAGAGGGTATTATTATGTTGATTATGTTTTGGGTGGTTTGACCCGTGAATAGCATAAAATGCCGAAAGCAAGTCCTGACACGTCCGATAATGTTCAAAATGATTTTTGGGAAGTTTAATGTGGAAATAAGTCGTGTAAATACTCTAAGTTATAGGAAAAGTATTTCTAAAGTGAATAAAAATGCTAAATAACTTCGGGAAATATTTTACGATCAAGGTTTTTGAGTTTTAAGTGAACCCGACACAAAAAGAGGCATCCCGAGACCCCCTAGGATACCCTAACCGGTTTCAAACCTTGTGGGGGGCAAGGAGGCACTTTTTTTGCAACCATGGTCCTTTGTTGGTACACATATTGGCTTATATGATTTTGTTTCCACACAATGCCAAATGTTTGAAAGTCTAAACTCTTCTTTTTTTTTCTATGTTGCGTATTTCGTACAGACCAAAGCACACACACACTTATAATTTCCAATCTTTGATAAAAAAACATGAAGATTTGCGGAGTCGTGGGTTGATTCTAGTATTCGGGATATTGTTTAAACTACGTTTGGGTAGTCGGTTCACATTCGTTCTCGCTTTTCAAAACCCTCTTTGTAGGTTTTCTAAATCTTGATTTAACTTGTGCTTTTGTGTGTTAAATGATGTATAGAAGCTAGTTGTACGGTGCGTTTGTTAAAAATCAAAAATGAAAAGTTTGCGAAAGGTTATAAAGGTTCGGTTGTGGGTTCGAACAAAGGAAAAAGGGAATAAGGTTTTTGTAGTTTTATTGTCGTGGTTGTGATGGGTGAAAAACATTTATTAGCTATGTAGCTTATTTTAGATATTGGATTATTTGGCTTATTTTTAAGCGTTTTCGAGCTTATTAGCTCTCGGCAATTTAAGGGTATACAAGAGAAGTGTTTTTGGTTATTTACCTCGTATGTCGTGTATTTGTGAACTATTTTGATAGCTTATGGTGATAACCGAATATATTACGTAGCGTATTAGCTTATTTAAAAGCTTATTATAGTTTTTGGGAGCTTATGGGCTCACGGCCCAATAAGCCCAATAAGTCGTGGCTTATTATGGGCTTATTATGGTCTGGATTATTTTGTTAGCTATTGTTTTAGGCTTATATATTTACTAACGGACTTTGGTATTGGGCCTAAAATATATATTATGCATATAAATATTTTAATGGATCCTTATTGGGCCTTAAGGCCCAATAAACGTAAACTAGTCGTAGTATGAGTTTTGGCGAACTTTTGGAAAGCGAAACATACTTATGAATTGATATTGAAAGTTGTTTTTGGGAAATACACTTTGATAAGCGTTGCGAGATATGGGTTTGGTGTTTTGTCAAATTGTGAAAAATGTTTGAAATTAAGGTTTAAAACCTTGGAAAACGTTGTATAAACGAATGGGTCATGTCAAAATTTCGTAAAGATTAATTTCGTAAAAATTCTATACTTAGAAATTTTACTTAAAACGCGATTTTCGATAAAATAATAATATATTATTATTTTAATAAGTCGGCTAAAGGACGAAAACTATATTTTTTTGAAAATTTTCTAAATTGTTTAGTATAATTAAACGCTTTCGTTTCTTATAATTTAAACGATGAATTATTGGTAATTA
>BQNB010020985.1:0-64813 GCA_026074375.1 Tanacetum coccineum | reverse complement strand
CCAATACGCCGTATCCATCAAGGAAGATACAGCGTATCCGTGCCTGCACTCACCAAAGACCACAGAGGATGAAGCTCAATACGCCGTATCCAGAGATACTCAATACGCCGTATTCAATATATGGAACGAATATAATATTTTGGAAGATATCAAGTGTGGTCCCTACTCTAAGAAATCCCCAATACGCCGTATCCAACTCCTTGGATATGCTGTATCGAACCGACTTCCAGACCTTATAAATAGAAGGCTCAAAACGAGTTTTAAGTGTGCAAAATCATATTCTCAATACCTAAACCATAAAAGTCGATTTTTAGAGGAGAAAAAGAGCAGAAGAGGTCGAGCAACGTATTCAATTCCATAGGAGAAAACATGTAATTCCGTATACTTTAGTAATCATTTAGTTTTTGGTATCATTCATTAACTCGGTTAGTTTACCTTGGCTAAATAATTGCTCTTGTATCTATTATGATGTTTAAAGGCTAATAGCTATGGGTATTAGCCATTATTATGAAGATTTGAATGTCTGGTATTTGTTTATCTCGATTTCTTAATTTATCGTTGTATGCTTGTTTATGGTTATCAATTTATACTTGTTTACACGCTTTTGTATGCGACCTATCATTCAAATGGATCTAGTAACACGAACCAAGTAGATCTAGAGTCCGGGGTAGCTCTCCATATAGTAATTTATACATCTAGAATCATAGTTACACAAATATTGTCCTTCTAAGTCTGTGTCTAGGATACGCTTCGGGCTTAACTAGTTAATTGGATATTGCCAATGGTTTATTGATCGTGTTGACTAGCAGGTGACCTAGATAATTCAACAAGTAAAGTTCTGATTCCATTGGATAGTTGGACAAGTGGACTACTAGTGTATAAATTGTCAATAAGCAGTAAGTGGGTAAAGTCTCTATGATCTAGGGTTTAACAAGATCACCATTGCTTTAATCCCTAAGATAGATTATAATTAGCAAATAAGGATGCTTTATACGGATGCTTTAATTATGACAGAATTAATGTGTCCAGGTCTTAGGATGATGTAACGCCTAAGTCTTAAGAATGATATGCCATATCGAGAGAAGAAATCATTTCACTAAATATTCAAACCAACATTCTAATCAGATTAATAATGGTTAATACAGTTTTCTTATATAAGCTTCGACCGCTCTTTTATCTTTTGTTAATTAGCTTACGTGGGTTAAAGTGCCTTGAATTGATTATAGACACCAACCAAACCGTACCAGTCTCTCAGGCTGAAAACCCCCCTTTTCCTGTTAGAATTAGGATTTAGACTGACATAGGTTTATCATAGGTTTAGAATATAATAGAATTAACATAGATTAAATAACCAAGATATTAATTAAATTGATAGATTTAACCTCGCTTCAAGTGTTTGACACCCTACTTACCACGAAACTACTACTGATCGGGTACACTGCTCGTTAAAGTGTTGTTTTTGGTTTAGTCGGTAAAATATAAATTTAAAACTTGAATCATCTTAAATATACCATACAACGACAGTACATCAGTAGTCTTTGGTGAAGTGTAGGCACATATACGCCGTATCTTCCTTGATGGATACGTCGTATTGGTTGTTAGAACAGTAATCTTCAAATATCTTAGTTTAAGCTCCAGAATGCGCGCCTTTTAGTAAACTTTCACCAAGTACTCCATAATTACTACAATTCTCAAATACAAATGATTAAGTAACAATTCTTTGCAATAATTATAAAAAATGGGTTAATTACATGGGATAAATAATGCTTTAAAAGTGACATTATTTGATGTCATCAAATATCCCCCACTTGAATCCTACTTGTCCTCAAGTAGCCTTTAGAAGTTTATGAAAATGTATCCCTAAAGATTTTCCGTTTAAGCATTTATTGATCTATTACAAGTACACAACCAAGCACCTCACGAAATAGGAAGATGAAAACACTCAAATCACTCAACTAATCTATGTGGTAACATGTAACTAATCCCTCAATTGCTCGGTCGTGACGAGTATTCTATTATAGGCTTGGCAATGATACACATCTCCACCACTAAAGCTAAGGAGTAACAAGTTTATAAAGGTAAAATAGGTTTTTATTATAAGGCTTAGGGTTGATCATTCTACAATCTTTCACCAAAAGTACCACACCAACAAGGCAGCTGAAGCACACATACATGGTTGTAACGACAGAATAGACATGTGTGTTCGATCACATCCTTATTCGAGTTTAATCAAGGGTTAGGATGAAGAATGATATAAGGTAGGATCTTCTAACTTTCACCAATAGTAATAAACTAACAATGCAACTGAGACATGCATACATAGCCGTAACGACGGAATAGACATGCATGCTCGATCACATCCTCATTCGTGTAAAACCCATGGTTAATGATTAGGAAAGAGAAATAAATTATTGTTAAATAAAAATTATGAAACAAATAGATTAAGTCTAAAATACAAGTTACTAGCCACTTTTTTCCGACCGTTACCATGATAAAGACACAACTATTTACAAACGTCTTGATCATAGATAAAAAACAACAACCAAAGTTGGCGTTCCCGTAACGGTCAACTTCCCAATCATCCCATACTTTATATACTTTTACAAGACAAGTGGCGATATCTACCACTTTATACAAAACTTTACATAGTTGATTTATAGACGTATCAATGAATATTCGATCCTTCATATAATTCCTTCGGTCTTAGCTTTTGCAAAACTGTTAGAAATAAAGAAATGTTCTACTTGTAAGCACTATTATAAAGTGCAAGGACTATTTGTGTCAAGTTAGGAAAGTTTAGTCAATAATCTAATAAGGCTATAAATAGGGTATTTATGCCATGATTAGATGTAACAATTTCATTTTAATCAAAAGGCAAGTTAGGTATTTCTCTCTCTAAACACACACACTAATTACACCTTTATCTTCACACACTAGTCATCAATCAAGATATATTGCTTAATATGTGGTATTAAGAGCCAATGATTGTAGATTAGTGCTTATCTTAATGTTTGATTGTGTTTTGAGATCGAGATTTTACTTATTTGTGCTTATCAGCTTATTCAGATTGCTTATTGAGCTTATTCAGATATTATTCAAGCTTAATTAGTGCTTAATTTGTCAGCTTATTTGTGCTTATTGCTTATTCAGTTAGCTTTTTCGCTTTTTGCTTATTTCGCTTATTCATGCTTATTCTGTGTGCTTATTCCGATCAACTTATTTTGTCTAGTTGAGCTTATTACAGATGCTAATTCAGTCAAATAGTGCTTATTAGGAGCTTATTTCATAGTTTGTGTGCTTATAAAGTCTTTCTGCTTATTCAGAAGCTTATTTAGTTAATCCATCTTATTCAGTTTAAAAAAAAGAAGTCAAAATAGCTTTTGTTGGAGCTTAATTCTGCTTATTTTTTTGCTTATTTAAGTGCTTATCTGCTTGAAAATCTGCTTATTTTTCTTAGAAAATTAGTTATTTTCAGATCTAACTGATTTCCAACTGATTTGAAACTGATTTGAGAAGTTTGACTGAAGTTTGACTTTTTGGTCAAAATCTGGTCAAAACGAGTTTTGGTAACCGTTTTTTTTCAGGCGAGGAACTGATTTGTAACTGTTTTTGACCAAGTTTGATTTTTTGGTCAAAAAGTCAAAGACGCGTTTTTTTGTAACCATTTTTGTAACTAAAAACATCAGGCGATCTATACATCAAAACATACAGGCGAACTATACAAATTTGTAAAGGCGAACTATACATATATGTGAAGGCGATCTATACAAACCTGTAAGGCGATCTATACATATCTGAGAGGCGAATTATACAAAATACAAAGGCGAACAATACTTCTTTTAACTCAGATATAAACCGAAAATAAAGAAATGAGAAAATAAAGAGAACATAACAAAGATCTTAGTTTTGTTGTGTGTTTAACAAGAAGAGTATAGATCTGTACAAGATCCAAACACACAAACAGTTTCATCATAGATCTAGACAAAGATACTCATGCAACCCTAGATCTATCCACAATAAAGCAAGGAATCACACCAAATCTGTCAAACTCACAACTCATTCCATCATCTACAACAACCTTTTCTCTTATACATCAAGATTTAAACAGAATAATTAAAAAAAAGAAGAGAAAAATGAAAAGTAATAAAATCATAAAATAAACAATGAAGATCTCAGTTTGTGGTCACACCTCATTCGATCAATACAAATCTTTAAAGATTTTAGGTGTTTGAACCATAACTCATCATATATCTTGTTGAAGCTTTGTTTTTTTTAATCCGAAAGATAAAGAAAAAGATCTAAAACAAAATTAGTTTTAGTCTCTTTGTTTCGGTTTAATAAACAACAACAAACATGAAAAGAAATAAACCTACCTGAGAATATTCAAAATCTTGTTCTTTTGGTTCGAAGTATTCACGTCAAGAAGAAATATTGTGAAATTTGTTCTTGTGGTTGGGTATGTGGTAGGCGTCTAGATTGATTTAGGGGTTGTTATTTGTTGATGTTGGATCTGTATGATAAGTGAAGTGGCGGAAGTTTTTTTTTTAGTATTAGGGTTTGTTTCATTTTTAGATATGTTATAAGTTGTGAGAGAGAGAGTAAATTTTTAGATCTGTGTTTATATGATTTGAGAAGAGAGCGGCGATTTTAATAGAGATAGGGTTTCTTCTAGGTTATGTTTGAGTGTGTGTCTGTTGTTGTGGTGCGTTTTATACTCAAAAACATTAGGTTAAATCTTGGGCTATCTGAAATTTAAAATAAAATAAAATAATAATAATAATAATAATAATAATAATAAATATAAT
Organism: Tanacetum coccineum; assembly: GCA_026074375.1. Classification (NCBI taxonomy): domain Eukaryota; kingdom Viridiplantae; phylum Streptophyta; class Magnoliopsida; order Asterales; family Asteraceae; genus Tanacetum; species Tanacetum coccineum. The sequence goes on along the minus strand of BQNB010020985.1, from coordinate 60,008 downwards.
AATAAAAAATTGTGTGTTAAATTTTTAGTATAACTTTAAGTCTACGATTTTAATTGCGGGTCGAAAATTCGAGATTGTTTATAATGTTTAGGTTGAATTTTTTTTAGAGATTATTTTTTTGTCTACGTTTTTAATTGAGCTTAAATAATTTTTTGTAGAAATATTTTTTTTTGTAGAGACAATTTTTTTAGTAGTAGTGTTGTTCATAATAATAATAAAAAAAATTATTGTTAAAATTTTGTGTTAGATATTTTTTAGTGATAATTTTTTTTAGTCTACGGATTCTTTTCTTGCGAATTAAATAATTTTTGTTTGCGCAAGTTAGTTCGTGGTGATTAATTGAGCGAGCTTGTTCGGATTATTCGTTGAGCATCAGGATTTGTGTTCAAGACAAGATGAGTCGAGACGTGATTACGGTTTGTTTGACAATGCGGATTCCGTTGTTATATCGGGGTGAATACTCTCAGTGGCATGAACGGTTTATGAACTATCTTGAAGAGCAAACGGATGGTGAAGCAATGATTAATTCTATTCAGAATGGTGATCACCCATTGCCTGTTATTGCTCAAGTATCACTTGCTGGAACCGCACCAAATGCACCTCCTACTCTTAAGGATCCTAAATTTTGGACCGCTTAAGAGAAAAAAATCAAAAGATTGATCGTCTTGCAAGATCTCTTTTGATTCAAGGACTTCCAAATGACATTTATTCTCTTAGTGATAGCAACGATACTGCTAAAGATTTATGGGATGCTCTTGAAAGGCAGATGCGTGGTTCTGAGTATGGTGAACAAGATAGGAAAACTGCAATTTTATATGAGTATGAGACTTTCAGAGCTACTGAAGGAGAACAATTGCTTGATACTTATCTGCGTTACTTACAAGTGATTAATGATTTAAAGAAATGTAGTTATAAAAAAGATAATTGTGAGTTGAATTACAAGTTTCTGAACAATCTGCAACCAGAATGGAAACAATATGGTACACTAATGAGGCAAACCAAGAACTTAATAGATATCAATATTGATGCTCTTTACAACATTCTAAAGCAAAACCAAGGTAATGTGAATGATGCTATGGGATATAAGATGAAAGCTGTTGTGGTTACTTCAGATCTATTAGCGTTGGTTGCTGAGAAAACAAAAGTGATCAAACGCAAAGAGAAAGTTGTAGTTCAATCAGAATCTGAAGGAAGCGATGATGAAGATATCAGTGATTTGAAAAAGATTACCGCGTTGTTAGCAAAAGCTTTTAATCGAAAGAAGTATTATGCTAAGCCAACAAACAACAATTTGAGAATTTCTTCAGCTTCTTCTTCAGTAAACAAGAAACCAAAGTACGTGAAGTCAGAAGAAAAGAAAGAGGATAAGAAAGCTGATGAGAAGAAAAGGGATATGAGCAAAGTTAAGTGCTATAATTGTAAGAAGGAAGAACATTTTGCCAAAGATAAAGAAAGTCGATGAGAAGAAACCAGATTTGAGCAAAGGTTAAGTGCTATAATTGCAAGAAGGAATGACATTTTGCCAAAGATGCAAGAAAGCAAAGGTCAAAGACTACAACTACTACAAGACAAAGATGTTGCTAGCTAAGAAAGATATATGAACAACTGCATCTTGTCTGAGGACCCAAGCTTGGGTGGAGTCAGTAGTGGCTTCAGACCAAGAGATCAATGCAAATATGGTCCATCATGGCTAAAAATTGAAATGTTCTTTACAGATTCAGAGGAAAGTCATCATCTGCAGAAGAAACCATTGAATAGGTATCTTACTAACACATCGATTTTGAAGTGAATCTGATCTGAAACTTCCAAAATATTATGACCAACTTACTACTTATGGTTTATTTTGTGAACCTGATGATGATCAAGAAAATTTTTCAGTGATGCAATTGAATCTGCTAGTGAACAATTTTAATGAAAATCATTATTGTAACTCCAAACAGATCAGATCAGTCAGAAGATCATAAGATTCTGAAGACAAAGATCATTTAGTTGAATAAAATTGTTAAGAAGTTTAACCACAAGATTGCTAAATTCACAAAACGAATTAGAAAGCGAATCAACATAGCAAAGAATTTAGAAATCAAAATAAGAGTTTTACAAGATTAAATATGATGTTTTGAAGAATCAAGTAACACTTTTGAGGAGAAAAACAATGAATTTTAATGAACAAATAAAAGTGTAGAACGAAACCAAATGTTGAATTTGCTTGCTCAAAGCAACTTTTGCAAGAACAACTCAAGCCAAACATGTTTGATTGATACTCACACTGAATGATCAAGCAACAATAGCTAAACTTGAGGAAGAAAGATATCAAAATATATATAAATTCTGCTCTTTGTGATAATATAAAACAACAGAGAAAAAAAGATTTGATGAACAAGAGATTTTAATTGATAAGATGAGTCGTCAGTTAGTTGAGATAATAATAACGTACCTAAGGCTTCAAGGAGAAAAATTTTTAGAATAGAAACGAAATTTAAGAATTGGAAAGTGTGTGCGGAACAAGGATTAGAAATTGAAAAGTGTTTGAAAGATGATGAATTGTGCAAACAAACATCATAAAATAGGACAAACGATCAAACAATACTATATCATAAGCCTCTAAGGATAATATATGATGGTCAAAATGAATAGGATTTTGAAAATCCAAGATATTTTCGAATACAAAGATTTCAAAAACCTAGTCCCTTTACGATGAAGGTTATTAGGCTAGGGTATACTCCGATGTTTTCTCACTCATTTCAATGAAGCTTGAATTGGAGAAATTTAAAAGAGCAAGAAGAGATAAAGTAAGTGTGCATATATTATGGAAATCTGAATGCAGATATTGAATGAAAAGATAAAATTTTCGTATGATATATATCAAGAGATAAAAAATCCATATTGTGAAAGTATTGATTCCTCCATTTCAGCAAACAAGTTCACTCAACACCACATGTTCCAAACATGATTTTTAGAAAAGATCATAATTGAGTAGAAAAGAAGTACAGAGTCTTTAGGAAAAAGAAAAAGAAAATTGGAAATAATGAGTATTTTTGAAATCACAAGGGTTCTGAGAGTCGAGTGAAAATGCAATTTCTGATTCGGAAAATCAAAGTGAAAATGATTGTCATGAAGTTGAAAAAGGTTGTGACAATTTGGAGAATTCAAACATGATTGCTCCAGGAATGTTTAAAATAAATGTGTCACAAAGTGTTTCACCAATTTCAGCGTATAAAACGTCTTGTGCTTCAAATAATGTTGAAAATAAAACAAAAAAAGACGTAAGAGAACATCATCAAAACAAAATGACAAACAAGTGAATAATGATGTATTGCGTGCTAATAGAGATTTTGTTCATTTTCTTAATTTATAGACACTGTAATAGAGTTAGAAGCCTAAGCATAGCGGTGGTTATTTGGAAGAAGAAGGTCGCTAATACTATCTAATGTTTGATTTGTCCAACTGTTAGTTATATCAAAATTTGAACAAAGATGTTAAGCGATATTCTCGTAAAGACTTTTTGTCATGTAATAATTCGCATCAATGAAGACACAAGTGCCATGCAATCTAATGATGCTTTGAGTGTTTCTTCTGTAATTCTTAATTGTATGCTTTCTTGTGATTTGAAATGAAATTGTTTGTTTTTGATGATGTAGAATAAGAAAATCCAAGTTCGCAATGCTTTTAGGAAAAAGCCTCATGATTCTTTGAATGTGCATTCTAGGAGTAATTCGAATAAATCTTTACCTAGAACTGTGTTTAGGTGGCTTCCTAAAATGCAACCGTTAGCTGAACCCGTAGCTAAATGGATTCCCAAAGTCACGAGTCAAATAGATAAAATTTCTAAGACACCTAACCCATCGGGACCCATTTTCAAAATGGTAACCAACGTTTGTTGAATTGTCTTGGTGTTTTATTTAATTGCATATTGTCCAGATTTGCTTTGATCATCGTCAGTGTACAAGCATATGACGGGTAATTGTGCTCTTTTGGACGAACCTATGTGAAAAGTTTCTTGGATACGGTTCGCTTTGGCAATTAAGAATTTGCTGATGATTGCAGCTATGGGAGATGTTGTTATTGGATCAATGACGATCAAGAAAGTTTACTATGTCGAAGGTCTAGGACATAACTTATTTAGCGTTGGACAGTTTTGTGACAAGGGCCTTGAAGTTGCCTTTCGAAAGTCGACATGTTTTGTTCGAAACGAAGATGGTGTAGATTTGCTTACCGGTGATCGTTCGTCGAATTTGTATACTATTGCTCTTAACGAAATCGCATCAAATTCTTCGGCTTGTCTTCTAGCAAAGGCTTCTTCTTCGCAATCTTGGTTGTGGCATCAACGTCTTTCTCATTTGAATTTCGCCACAATCAATAACCCTTGTAAAACAATCAGTTCGAGTCTTCCTAAGAATAAATTCGAAAAAGATCACTTGTTTCCGTCTTGTGAACAAGGAAATTCATCGAAACAACACAAGTCCAAAACGTCTTTTGCTTCGAATAGATCCACTTTATCTCTCAATGGAATAGTGTGGTCCGATCGTGTAGAAAGTATCAACGGGAAAGCGATAGGTATAGTTGTTGTCGATGATTATTCACGGTATAACATGTATTCTTTCTTCATTCAAAAGATGAAGCTTCTGAAGTCATCATTTCATTCATTAAGAAAACCCAAGTGAATCTTCAACTTCAAGTTCAGCGTGTTCGAACTGATAATGGTACTGAGTTTAAAAACAAAACTCTTGCTAAGTTCTTTGATGAGGTCGGCATTTCTCAACAATTTTCTGCTGCAAGAACGCCACAGCAAAATGGTGTCGTGGAAAGGAGGAATCGAACCTTAGTCGAAGCTGCAAGAACTATGCTTACATTTGCAAACTTACCATTGTTTCTTTGGGCTGAAGCCATCGCAACAGCTTGCTTTACACAGAATCGTTTGATTATTCACAAACGTTTCGATAAAACTCCTTATGAGCTCTATAACGAGAGAAAACCAAACATCAAGTTCTTTCATGTGTTTGGTTGCAGATGTTATCTTCTCAATGATTATGATGATGTTGGAAAGCTCAAGGCAAAAGGGGATATTGGAGTGTTTGTTGGATATTCAAAAGAATCTGCTGCATTCAGAATTTACAATAAACGAACTCGAAAGATTCACGAGAGCGTGAATGTGAATTTTGATGAGATTTCAGAAATGGCTTCTAAACAATTCAGTTTAGAACCCGGTTTATCTAATTTAAACGAAACGGGAAAATCTTCAAATCCAACGGTTTCACAAGTTTCAGAAATTTCAAAGAAAGATTTGGAAGATTTATTTTACAATTTTTACGATGAGTATTTTGATTCTTCAAAGATAACGAAATCTTCGACAACGAATGTTGAAACTTCCAACAATGAAATTTCTTCGCACGAAGGAGAAGTTTTTCATGAGGTTTCTGAATCATTTCAAGAGGAATCTTCTTCATCTTCATTGAATGATGACGTTCAACAAAGTTCAGAAGAAGTAATGGTTTCTCCAACAAATACTCAATCGATTTCAAATAACATGGTTCCTAATGTGAATGAAGCAAGTTCGTCACACAATGTGTTTAATGAACGATTGGAAGATGCTTATTTTGATGCAAGTACGACGTTCCATGATCCTTCCAATGTTCATACGTTCTATCAACCTTACCCACATGAGAAAAAGTGGACTAAGGATCATCCACTTCATAAAATAATTGGTGATCCAAAGTCGAGTGTTCGTACAAGAGGACAACTAGCAAATTCATGTTTGTTTGCATGTTTGCTAAGTAGTATTGAGCCTGCTAACATAGCTGAAGCTTTAAAAGATGCTGATTGGGTTAGTGCAATGCAAGATGAGCTTGATCAATTTCCAAGATTGAAAGTTTAGAGATTAGTTCCTCGACCCGAAGGCAAGACTATCATTAAAACCAAATGGATCTTCAAGAATAAGAAAGATGAAAGTAGTTTGGTTATTCGAAACAAAGCAAGGCTTGTCGCTATATTCTACTGTCAACAAAAAGGCATTGATTATGATGAGACATTTTCTCCAGTTGCTCGAATTGAGGCTATACGCTTATTTCTTGCATGCATATGCTGCTCATAAAGAAATTTCACTATCTTTCAAATGGATGTAAAGATGGCGTTTCTCAATGGAATTCTTAAAGAGGAAGTGTATGTTGGTCAACCTCCAGGCTTTGTCAGCAAACAATATCCAGACCATGTGTATGCTCTCGACAAAGCTCTGTATGGTTTGAAACAAGCTCCTCGGGCATGGTATGACGTTCTTTCAAAATTCTTGGTTGATAGCGGTTTCCAAAAAGGTTCAATCGATACTACTCTTTTCATAAAAAAGAAGGGTAAACATATAATGCTAATTCAAATATACGTTGATGACATAATATTTGGCACAATGAATCCAAAATATTGCATGAAATTTTCAGAATTAATGGTAAAATATTTTGAAATGAGTATGATGGGAGAAATGAAATTCTTTCTCGGGCTCCAAGTAAATCAATTTTCAAACGGGATTTTCATAAATCAATCCATGTACATTCTTGATATTTGAAAACGATTTGGAATGAAAATTGTGATACGGTTCCCACTCCATGGTTGAACTAAGCTAAACTCAAACTTGATTTAAGCTGGAAAACCAGTTGATCAAACATGATAATCGTAGAATGGATTGGATCGTAGAATGTACCTTACTTCAATCAGCCAGATATAAATGTTGCCCAACATGTAATGTGTGCAGATATCAGGCAAACCCAAATGAACTTCCACGTGAAAAGGACTTTTGAATATCTTCACAAGGGACTATTAATTTAGGCCTTTGGTATCCGAAAGATTCTGGCTTTGATCTAACTGCTTATTCAGACGCAGACCATGCAGGATGTCACTTAGATCGAAAAAGTACATCTGGCAGTGTTCAATTTTTAGGTACAATATGTGTGTTGGTCACCAAAGCAGAATTGTGTGCTATTTCTACAGCTGAATCTGAATATGTAGCAAGTTTCGCGGGCTGTTGTGCTAAGTTTTGTGGATGCGTACTCAGTTGACTGAGTTAAGGCTTCTTCTTCGACAAGTACCAGATTTACAATGATTCAAAAGAGTGCTAATTGCAATCTTCTGCAATCAAGGATACAAACACACATCGAACAAAAACACATTGATTGAGAGGTTATCATTTTATAAAGGATCAATGTCGAAAAAGGAACAATAGAGTTATATTTCGTCGGTACTGAATTTCAACTTGCGGATTTATTCACGAAATCTCTGCCTGAAGCTCGATTTAAGTTTTTAGTCGAGAAGTAGGGTAGATAGATCCGTGGAAACATAAATTCTTTACCTGACGAAATGTTTTTGTTAATAACTTTTAGAAAAGACGAAAAAAGATTTCTTTTATATAAAATTTTAAGAATAGACAAAAAGATTTTTCTTTTATATAAAATTTTTACAAAAATACAAAAAGATTTTCTTTTATATAAAATTTTAAAAAAAAAAGACAAAAAGATTTTCTTTTATACCAAATTTTATAGAAAATACAAAAAGATTTTTTTATTTAATGGCTTTCATACATGTCAGTATGAAACCCGTGCTAAATATTAAATGGCTTTCGTATATCCAAGTACTAAACCCGAACTTAATATGATTGGCTTTCGTATAAATCATACGAAACTCCGAGCTTCATTTGATGGCTTGTGTACATTTCAGTACATAACCCGTGCTTTAAAGAAAATAAGGTGTACGCTTCAGTGCATCTATCTTTGAAAAAGAAGAGAAGTCTTCTTTGACTTGAGTCATTGACAAATATTTTTTAAAATCTTTATGTGGACTTTAAAGATAAAATCATTGTTTCAAAAGTCAATGAACTCAAGAGTGAAATGATGTTACAATCGATTCGGATTTTAAAATGTGGTACTTTCAAGATAAAATCAATTTTAAAAGGTCTTCAAATCGATGTATTTTTTGTGAAAAGTGTCTAAAGAAATAAAGGACTCAAAAGTGCAAAAAGGAACTCCCTTATAAAGGTTTTAACGAAGATATGGTATTTTTCGAGGGGGAGTGTCCGTATATGTTGTTGAAAAGTTTTCAGAAAGAAACGGAAATGGAAAATTGTTTTACATTTCACCTTCACATATCCGTATTTTTGCGTTTTTAGCTTCATGTTAAAAATGTTTCTCGGCATATGTTAAGGGGGAGTGTCTTTATAATGATTGAAAACTTTTAAAGATCAAAATTTTCTTCTTCATATGATGTTTGTGAGAATGATGAAAAACAGAAAGAGAGATTTGTGAGAGAAAAATAGAAAGAGAGAAATGAGAAATCGTATACTTGAAAAAATGAAAGTATATGTCATGTGCTTCAAAAGCAAGAACAACACATGAAAAGAAAAAGAGAAAAGTATGCAAGAAAAGAAATGCCACCGCATACAAAAACAGACAGAGTGATTGTTCTACATTTTCTTGATATTATCAAAATCTCATGATACGATTTTAGATTTTCATCATTGTTTTTCACGGACATTCTTTCTAAAGGAATTATCTTGGTGTATGTTGATTGAGTTGCACGGTGTGATTTAGTTACTCCCAAAATACTCCTATGATCTTCCAGAACCGGAATTGATCTACCCCAGAGTCTTCCTTCCAATTTAGGAAAGTTAGGTCTAGGTGATGGAGTTTGAGGTGTAAATCAACATGTTTCGAATGCCAAAAGGACTTAAGTGATAAAGCTTTGAATGAAAACAAATGATCAAAAATGATAAATTTGTCAAAAGTGACAAGAATATGATGAAGAAGAATCGAATGATAAGTAAAGACAAAGGTTGTAGTTGAAAAGTGAGGGGCTTATACGAAAAGATGAAGGGTTTTTTTTCCTCCACTGGGATAGAAACTGGGTCAACTCATAATCTATCAGATTTCATTCGTTGATTTCTGGTATTGAAGTAGACATCATGAACCCAGTGATGCAAATGCACAACCCCTCCTAGCCATTCAAGTACTTCTAAAAAAGTATTTGTTTCTCTCTCACGGAGATTAAACGCATAATCTATCAACTTCTCATTCCGAGAATGTTGGTATTGAATAAAGGACATTCTGCTCCAGTCCTTGCTTACTAAAAGTGCACAAGAGTCTAGAGCCAAATTGATATTCAATGAAATATCTTTAGAACACAAAAGTACGTTTGTATTAAAGATCAATAATACAACAGGTACATTGATATATGTCTTTGTGACATTGCATGTCTATGCGACATTGCCGGAACATTCTTAAGTATTACTATAAATAGTATTTACAATGATCGAATGGAAATCCTACCAGTGCTAACATCATGCCAACACTGAACGTAGGTCACTATTTCAAAATGATTGAAAAATGATTCAAATAAGTGCGAACTAGTAATCTAAGTGATCTAGTGGTTATGTGTTTCCCAGGGGAAAACAATACTAAGTTCACAAGATCATTTCTTATTTGGATTTCATGATCATATTTCCGCATCTTTATCATCGAGATATTAATTTGATCATAATTTTCAAATATTTCATTGGAAATTTTCAAAGCATGATCTTGTGATGTATGAACTTCATGGTTAATGTGGAAGATGGTTCTTACTCTGATAATTCTCCATTTCATCTTCTACAACATACAACAACAACATTTCTACCTTTCACAAGCTTGACTACTTCAACGATTATTATAACATCAAAAGTTACCTTTCGACCTTTACGGGAATGATAGCAATCAAGTTTGTTGGTTTGAGGAAGCTTATGGTTATTTTGGGAGAGTATGTTTGTTTATGAAAGGGAGAATGATTGATTCTTAAAGAGGAAATAAATGATTTTGATTTCAATTTCATGGACTTCAAAGGGTATTCTTCACCCGAAGCTTATTTTGGAAGCTTATATGATCATGATACTCATGATGAATCATAGTCATCATGAGGGGGAGAAAATATAAGCTTGGTTTGGCTAAATATGAGGGAGAAGAAGATATAAGCTTGGAACTTAAGATATATATCCAAGTATATAAAAGGGAGAAGATGTAAGCAAGAAAATATGGGACAAATCAAGACAATGGGCAAAACAAAATTGAAGTTTAAGGAAATCATTGTAAGTAGTTTGATCGAGAAGATATGTTTTATCTTTATGATTGGTGAGGATTAAAAGAAATGAGAGAAAGCAAAAAATAGAATGAGAGTTATTTTGTTATTTTCTTTTCTTATTGATATGTTTCGTGGTTACATCATCAAATGTTTAGAATAAGTTGTAGTGTTTCATCAAGCTTAAAGATCAATCAAGATATCCGGTTCAACATTTGCATGAGATTACTTCAACAATATCATCATCGTTTTCAACAACAATTCATTCAAGAAAAAGTCTTCGCAATCAAGATCACTACTTCAACATTCAAAGAGACGGATATGTGATTGAGGGGGAGCTCAATGAGTATGAAGATTCAAGGATAAAGACAAGTGTTCAAGTCTTCTACAAATCAATGCTCAATCAATATCATCATGTTCAAGATATTTGTCTGCAACATTATGTGTGTGAAATCTAACTTCAATATCAAGATCAAGATGTAAAGGTTTCATACAAGCTTTGAAAGATTCAGGTTGCTAAAAGAAGATCAAGATTAGCTTTCGAGATTGCTGATTTTGAAATGACAGACTACTTTCATTTGTTTTTAGTTAATATAGACTAGATCATAGTTTTCTTAATATTTGTCACAAAATCTCAAAAACCAAAAAAAAAATATAGTTTGTGTTAGAAATAAAGAAATGTTCTACTAGTAAGCACTATTATAAAGTGCATGGACTAAATATGTTAAGTAAGGAAAGTTTAGTCAAATAGCTAACCAAGGCTATAAATAGTAATTTATGCCAAGGTTAGATGTAACAACTTTATTTAATCAAAATGCAAGTTAGGTATTTTCTCTCTCTAAACACACATACTAATTCCACCTTAATCTTCACACACTAATCATCAATCAATATCTATTGGTTAATAAATATGTAAAAACATATTCCACAGAAATATGTAACAACATATTTCGCAGCGTATACGTAAACACATTCCGCAACATTCAAATACTTTTGACATATTCCTCAGTATTCACGAATTTAATCCAGAATTTTTCAGTGACACTTTTGAGCATGCAAACATTTATCATAAGTAATTTCTATCACTTAATCAACATGAATCATACCTCATTATCATCAATGAACAAATTTTAGAGACATTTTAGGCATTTTCGAGCAATTTTTAAGAAACAAGTCATGATTTAGCCAAACAAGACAACATGGAATCATTATAGGCACAACTAAAGAGCATATAACCATAGAAAACTAAGATTACTCATCAAAGGCACAGCCGAATACATTTTGAGCACAATTCGCACCCAAGAACACATAAAGAACTTAGAAATTGTCTATATGACTTCCTAGCCACAAAACAAGGGTTTTAACTCTTTCATATAACACATATCAAGCATCTAATCTCAAACACACCAACTGTTCATCCCTAACACATATTTTGCACAAAAGTCGACCAAAAAAAATCAACACAACTCACAAATGAGTTAGTATTAGGCAAAACTATTTTAACTGTATATGTATCAATCCCATACGAAAAAAACCCCTAACTTTAATTAGACTCAAACATGAATTTTTTCTTATGAACCCTAATTCAAAAATTAGGGTTTTCAGTAAAATGGTGATGATTTATTCCAATTCCTTTTGAGGGATTGTAGTTAGGATGATTATACATAAGTTTCTAGTTTACCTTGATGCTTAAAACACGAGTTGGTTCTTGTTTGATGTTAGTTCAAGTGATTGAAAAAGAGATAGAGGGAAACAAACTTAAAGATTTGAAATAATGAAAACTTATAACTCGTTTTTTATGTTTAATAGATTTGAGGTTTCAGAAATTGACACTTTTAGTCCATGAGGTTTGCATATCTTATCATTTCCATTTTGTCACTTTACTAAGACTTTTGTAATTTTGGAAATGACAACTTTAGCCCCTATGGTTTCTAGCTTAGATTCTAGTTCTACAATTTGCCTTTTAAACCCTAAAGGTTGAACAAAATAATATCTTAAGCCCAATTGAGTTAAGTTATAGTAACTCCACTTTAAGAAATGATCCGTTAAAGTCCAAGGCCTTTTTCGTTTATTTTGTGATTTTATTTTGAAGCCTTATTTTAAAAGAATTATTAGCACATTTCTCCCCCTCAAATAATATCCCGTTTTCTAGTTAAAGAGTTGTAGACATTGTTTGAGTGATAGATTTCATTTTTGAAAATACTTTTCTGATGACAAATTGATATTACTGATTCCATTTTGAAAAACAACACTTTTATACCACCAAAAATAAAATTTCTCTTATTTTGAAAAATAAATGCACTAACACGTACACTTATTTTCTGTAAGCATGAGTTGTATAGCAAAGTATACACAAGACTTTGTATGAATATGAAGTAATTCATACCCGAGAAAAATGAATTTCCTGTTGAGATGACAAGTTTTATTTTTGATGAAATACTTGCCTTTAAACAGAAGATCAGGTTGTTGTCTGAAATAATAGCAAACCATTAAAATGTTTTAAAAACATTTAGAACTTCTGTTCAAAATTTATTTACAACCATGTGTCATTGTTGAATGACATTTCTAGGGTCGTAAATATTATAGATTCCAGAAGACATGTCAAAATTACATATTTTTGTATTTTTTTGATTTTATATTTTCGTATTTGGTTATTTGGTTTTATAATTTTGTATTTTCTTTTGAAATTTTTTATAAAATTGGAAAATCTTTTGAGTTTTTATATTTTCTTATTTACGTATAGTACATAGGATATGTGAAGAGTTACCACCATTACTCTTCCTCTTCTTTAGCCAGATTTTTTAGATTCTCGAGAGACATGCTTTTCATTTCAAGCATTTCTATCAAGAAGTTAAATCTTTCTTGGGACAAAGCTTTGGTGGAGATGTATGCTAGCTGATCTTCTGTTCTGATGAAGTAGAGTTCCACCACTCTATTTTCAACTTGCTCCTTAATAAAGTGGTATCTCACATCTATATGCTTGGATCTTGAGTGTTGAACATTGTTGCAGCATAAAGCACTTGCATTCTTGTTATCATAGTACAGAGGAATCTTATTGATTTTAAGCCCATATTCTATTAGTTGTGATCTCATCCATAAGATTTGAGCACAACACCCAGACAAAGCTATATATTCAGCCTCTGTGCTAGAGATAGCAGTGCTCTTTTGCTTCTTGGATGACTAGCTGACAAGTTTATCCCCTAATAATTATGCACTTCCAGATGTGCTTCGTCTAGTATCTTGACACTCGGCGTGGTCTGCATCTGCATATGCTGTTAGAGTGATGCAGGAATCTTTCAAATACCAAAGACCCATATCACTGGTTCCTTTTAGGTATCGAACGATCCACTTCACTGCATGTAAGTGCTTTTCGGTAGGCTTTGCCTGATACCGGGCATACATGCACACTGCAAATACAAGGGCTGGTCTGCTGGATGTAAGATACAAAGGGAACCAATCATACCACAGTAACGTGTAGCATCGATTGGTTTCCTATGTAGACCTTCATCCAAAAGTTTTATTCACCATAGGGGTGTCAACGGGATCACTATATATCATACCATATTTTTTTATTATTTCAAGAGCATAATTAGACTTGTTAATAAAGATTCCTCTAGGACTTTGAGAAATTTGAAGTCCTAGAAAGAAAGACATTTTCCCATCATCGACATCTTAAATTTAGAAGTCATTATTTTAGAAAATTCATCACACATAGCAGGATTAGTAGAGGCAAATATTATATCATCAACATAAATTTGTACCAATAAGATATCACGGCCTGCTTTCCTGGTGAATAGTGTTGGATTGACTACACCTCTAGAGAAATTTTGTGATAGTAGAAAATTAGACAGCATATCATACCATGCGCGTGGAGCTTGTTTAAGACCATAGAGTGCCTTTTTGAGCATGTACACGTGATTTGGTTTGTGTTGATCTATGAATCCTTCCGGTTGACTAACATAGACCACTTCGCGAAGCTCGCGATTCAAGAAAGCCGTTTTGACATCCATCTAATAGATTTTCATGTTCTTGTTGGCAGCATTTGCAATGAAGATATGAATGGCCTCTATTCTAGGAACATGTGTAAATGATTCCTCGAAATCAATCCCCTCCTCCTGATGGTATCCTTTGGTAACTAATCGAGCCTTGTTTTTGAGTACACCCCCAAGTTCGTCTTTCTTGACTTTGTAGATCCACTTCAGTTTGATCAACACCACGAACTTTGGACAGGGTACTAATTCCCAAACTTACAGTCGCTCGAATTCATGTATTTCTTCTTGCATAGCTTCAATCCATGAGGATTTGAGCATTGCTTCTTTAAAATTCTTTGGTTTAACTGAAGTGAGAAAGACATCAAAATAACGTCACATAGCGTTAGTCTTAAGTTGTTTTCTTGTGGAGACTGATCGAGAAGGATCTCCGATTACATTTGCTAGCTGATGAGACTTAGTCCATCTACCAAGCAGTTTAAATGGAGTGTGGGATGACTGCACATTAGAGTACGATTCATCTGAACGAGTCTCTTGAAGTGGAGTATTTTTAAATTATGCAAATTGTTGCGGTTCTTCATCACTTTTAGAGATAACTAGGGTAATGGCGATGGACCCACCAGTTTAGGATGATGTTTTGGGTTTTTCGAATGGAAGGTTACATCGACACTACAAAATAATAAAGGACGCATCCCAAAATTAAAACACTTCAGTGTTGACGAAAGTGAAAATGAGCCAAAAAGAGCAAAAGACAAAATATTAATATATCCCCGTATATATTACATAAGAAAACAGACGCGTATAATTCATGTTGGGAATTATATAACAAAAGGCAAACATTCGAAAGCGCATTATTTAAAAGTTTATATAAATCTATATGAATATTGATAATATATAAAAAAGTTGGAAAATTAATTAAAACCATATTATCCGACACGCGTTCGAAAAAAATTACGAAATAACTCATTAAAGATATATTTAATAAACGTAAACATACGTTTTAAGGTTACAATTTAGACAATTAATGTTCTTATAAAACTTTACCAAAGCTTTTAATCAGTCTTTATAGCGTCGTACAGACTGTATAAAATTATATATTAATAAGTTAATGTTTTTCATTTTCTTTAGCGATTTAAGTTTAAAAATAGTTAAATATTTGCGTAAAAGTTTAGTTTTTGATTATACACACGGTATATAATTTATAATTTGATAAATATATAAAGACTATATAACTTTGTTCTTTTATCGGATTTTTAAGATAATAGAAATTTAAGAGAAAAATTACCAAGTATATAGATTTTTAGAAATTTCGGCATGACCTTGCCGTTTATACAACGTTTCCATGTACCTAAAATACATCATTTCCTCTTTTCCATCAATCAATATCACAAGTATTTTCGCGTCCCATAATTATTAATTTGTCAAATTTATATATATATTAAATATAAGTAACACCAAACACACCCCTATTTAGGGGCTGCTATCCCAAACACCCCTAATAGGCCATAAACTCATAAACAAACACCCTTATATGGGCTGTTATCCACAAATCTAAACGCCCCTAATGGCAGATTTACATGCAAATCCAAACGCCTTTTTAACTACGATTTCACATCGGAGAAATCAATAAATGACCGAAAATAAATTACAAGAAATAAATTTAGCAAAAAGAGGAATCACCACCACAAGCCTGACACCGCCATGGTGCGGCTGTGGTGGCTGTGGTGGCCATAGCCAGCTCGGCCGCCGCCACAGCTGTGGCGTCAAGCGGCTGGGCACAGCGAGGAACCCCGAGGGGTTACGCCGCCACAGCCCGACACTACATGGTGCGGCTGTGGTGGCTGTACCGTCATCCGACCGCCACCACGATGGTGGTTTGGCGGCGGATAGCCCCTATTTGACATAAACCATGACCAAATCAACCACAAAATTATATATTTCGAAATACAATCGATGTAACAACCATGCATGAAAACTAGGCAAGAAATCGAAGGTTTTTGGAGGTTCTTAGCAGTGTTTCGCCGGCTATAGTGGCCGATCCGCCACCTACAGCCTGCTACAATGGCGGTTATGACGAGGTGTAGACGGTTGTAGTGGCGTCGATGTGATGGTTTCGTAGTGGTGATGGCGTGGATCTATGGTGGAGGAGATGGCGGAGAGGCAGCGGCGGTCGAAGATGAATCGGGGAAGGGTGTTAGTTGGTAGGATGGTGCCGACGTGATGGTGACAGCGGTGGAGAGGGAGTAGTGAGGGTGGCAGTGTGGTGGTGGCAAGCGACCTCGCCGGGAAAAAAAAATCCGATGGCCGGAATAGCCATGGAGGCGCCGAATATTTTGGAGAGAGGGAGAAGGGTGATGTAGGGTTATGTGTGTGTGTTTGTTTTGATGTAAATGAGAAAAATGTTATAGTTTTTGTATGTATATTAAATGTTTTAAAGAAAATAAAAATGGTATAATAGTTGAGGGTAAAAAAATGAAAATATACTAGAGGGACTAGAAGTGGAACTTTGAGTATTTTTTGTTAAGTAACGGTTCGGGTCTCGTTTGGACGAGTTAAATGATGGTTTAAAAGACGAAACTTGCGCCATTGTTTTTCAAATAATTTTTCCATCGAAAATAAGTATTCACTCGATCACATTTCATAAATATTTTGTAACGTTCATTTTAAAATTGTTTATTATTTATTTGGTAACCATTGGGTCTCACGGGTAACTTTTGTTCGTAAAATAAAAATAAAAAAAATATTTAAATATTCACGTTTTTAACAAACGTATTTGAAATATTATTTAAAATAATTCTTTACATATTATTCTTTTTTTTTTATCAAATAAATTTTATAATTAAATTATAATTAATTATTATCGGGTCTGTCCGCGTTGTTCTCGTTTTCAACCCGGATGAATTAGAAAAAATGATAAAAATTTATAAATGAAAATTATGTAGTAGAAATTATGATTTATTATTAAAATAAGTCTTGAAAATTTTTTAGTTATGCGGTAATTGTTTTTTTTTTGACGATAAAAGGTCAAACGGTCAAAAGTCAAGTCAAACTCGAAAAGTAAAAGGGTAACATAGTTATTTAAGGTTCCGAAAATTGACGGTTGTCACATTCTCCCCTCCTTTAGGAAGCGACGTCCCGGCGCTTAATCACTTTATTCGTCCCAAATTCACTTGAAATTGGTGAAAGATGACATTCTCGAACGGATTAACATGCTCTCACATCATGGCCACAGGACTTCGGGCGCATTTGGAAGAATTTTAAAGCGACAATTAATTCAAAAATCATCGGTGATCACACCGGTCAAATCAAAACACATATTGACCAACGGGTCTCGTTAAAAGAGATCACGTCATTATAAAAATCGTCTCGAGTGAACATAACTCCATCGAAGGTGTTACAACATTATTCAAAACAAGACGCTTATCGTTAAGCATACAAAATCACATAATTGCATGCTCGCTAACCGTCAAGCCATGCAAATCGAAAAAAAGCGCACTGATGCGGTAATCACTTGGAGTATACATAACTCTATGGAAAGCAC
The DNA here is from genome assembly GCA_026074375.1 of Tanacetum coccineum. Classification (NCBI taxonomy): domain Eukaryota; kingdom Viridiplantae; phylum Streptophyta; class Magnoliopsida; order Asterales; family Asteraceae; genus Tanacetum; species Tanacetum coccineum. The sequence continues at coordinate 42,398 of BQNB010020985.1, read as the reverse complement.
TACGGCATTAATCGAAATAAGGTACTTATCATTAAGCACATATAATCACATAACGACATGCTTGCTAAATAGCCAAACCATGTCAATCAATCAGTTCAATTAAGTTAACTCATGCTTGCTAAATAGTCAAGCCATGATTAACAATAAATAATTGTGGCTAAGACCAGCCCAATAAATTTTTAAAGTTATAGGATGTTCACGGGCCTGAAAGCCATGGATGCATATCCAATAAGATTTTTATCATTGTAGGGTGCTCACACACGGATTCAAACCCAAAAGAGATTACATGGTAATCATAAACAGATTCATACCCAAAAGAGATTACAGGGTGATCACAAACGGATTCATACCCAAAAGAGATTATCGTATATATGAAATCAGGGTGCTCACAGGCTTTATAGCCATGGATCCACACCCAATAAAATGGTCAAGTTTTCTCATATTAACCAAACTTCGAGCATTCTTCACGGTGCCCCAAGTATGATCGTCACCGGCTTGGCTGCCAACCGGGGATTTTGAGCTCGCACACCAATTGCGACTGCTCCTACCCGACTCCGTCTCGTGTCTTCCAACGAGCGTTGAGGACCCTTGTCTGTGTCTTTCAACGGGGGGCTAAAATTAGGGTACGCGTTACCCACGATCGGACGTCATTTCACAATGCCGCCTCGAGCTCGCACAACGTACGACCACTCGACTAAATCACATATCATATAAACACATAACAAGCAAAAGTTTTGCACATAATTTTTCAACTATGGCTATCCGCCATTGACCATCGATGATCAAAGCGGATCAAGTCAAGCACAAGGATTCCTCAACTGAATAAACGGAGACGGCAAACGAGATTGTCTTTTATCTACCACCACGAAGTCGGCAAACTCCAACTGTCCATCGCGTACCATTTTATTCCTTACGGATTGTGATGACGGATGACATCACTATCATTCGGTAGGATCCGACCATTGTGCTTGGCTCTCGTACCGAAGGCTCTCCTTTTGAGCCATCCTTGTGTAACTCTACGTTGGTATCCGAGTCACCACTCTACGTTGGTATCCGAGTTCACAAGGCAGAACAGAAACAAATCAAACACCTCGAATTCGTAACTCGAGCTTGTGTAGGATTCATTCGTAACATTAGATGACCGAACATATACGTTTTGGGGGTAGAAGTCTTCTTCACGATTATGGTTTCATTCAACAAGGATGATTTACAGTTTGACGTAGAAGAAACTTTCCTCTACGGACGTTGATCGACATATCGGAAAAATGAAAGAAAGATGATGTAAGATACATTTGATGTAGGAGAAGTCTTTTTCATTGGTCTTGGAGTTACTCGAACTCGGCTTTCATCCAATATGGCAGCCTTCTAATCTCGTTAAAATTTCTTCTCAGTGTCGGTATCAGGTTTCTTGGTATTTCATCACCAACAATGTGACTTAGATGGGATTTCACACGTTACACGTGACACACAAAAATATTTTCCGGAATTACTCGGTCATGGTGACTTTCTAAGGCAGTACCATCCGAAAGAAAAGATTTCAAGGAACGCAAGAAAATTCAGACTTGTTTTTACGAAATCGAATCGAATAGGATTACTTGCATAAGGATCCATCATTTAGAAGTGTTCTCACCCAAACATTTATCCAAAACCACTAGTTTAAAGGCGACGATTAATCCGACACAGCGTGGCTCTTCCTGAATTATGCATAGTTAGCTAGGCTATGCATAATTGAGGACCAAGCGACGACACATCCGTCCTCGTCAAAAAGAAAACTTTTCGATTATTACACACCATATATGATGATAAAAGTTTTTGACCTATCCTTGAAAATAAGTATATTATTTGACATAGAAATGGGAAAATATTTTTACCTTCGTTTTGAGAAACACATCAACTATTGTTCATTCATTTTTGGGAAACACATTTTTGCTTTGTCTTCTTATGAAAATCGACGCAATTTGGTATTTAGTTTGATAAAACATTTTATAAATTATTGTATATTTTTGGTATAAATTGTTCATAAAAAGATATTAAGGTGGTTGAGATTTAAGGATCGTAGCAAGTACAAGAAGTAGTGAATTAAGGATCAATGTAATCGAATGAGGAAAACGGACGATATATTCGATAACTGGAATTGTCCACACTAGGAGTCAGATTGCTTCTCTCTAAAACAGTGAGGCGTCTATTCAACGTGCTCGACCACGACCTATAGTAGTGTCGCGTAAATAGAGAAGTAATAAAGTATGATCGAACGATACGTACTTCGTAACCTTAGATATATATCTTATATGTCCTTGATAAAAATAATATAAGTATGCATGCGATGAGAAATCCACTTGCGCGTTCTAATTAATATCACTTAACTTATTGTAAAAGCGACCATTTCAAGAAAGTTACTATTTTTAATAGGCCCGGTTATCGGATTACCGTAATCGATATAATTATTAGATTTAAAATCTCGACACTTGTTTCATATTTTATTAACATCCATTCCTTATATACCATAAACGTATTTAGTAAGAATAATGAGAGTTTATTATTTTTATAATTATCCAACAAAATTCAAATTTGCACCATTGACTTTTAAAATCAACGTTTGACTTTTTGATAAGTCTATATGTATGTTTTTCTCAAAACTGACCCGTTATATTCCATTTTCGTGACTCGGACTCTAAAGAGATTTCATGTAAAACATTGTTTCGAACAACTTTTTAGTTTTAGTCGAGATTTGAATCTCGACAGAAAATGACCAAAATGCTCTTACAAAATTCTGCTGAAACTTATTTAATATTTAAGGAAATGTAGAAATTTGACTTTCAGTTTTGACCCGCTATCAAGCGATTTTAAAATTTACGAGCCTCGCGGCAAAGTAAAATGACATTCCGAACAACTTTCGTGTTTTGCCGGAAGGCTAAAACTGTTTCGAAAGTGCTCGAATCGCTCTTTAAAAATTATGTCAGCTTTTAATTAATTGTTTCAAGTGTTGTAATTTTCCACTTAAAGTGTATATTCTGATTTTGTTTCAGTTTCTTCGTTACAATGAGTTAAGAGCTTTATTTTATATCAAAACGTTTGCAAAAATAAACTTGATCTTATTATTATTATTTTTTTTTAAATAAATATAAGCTTTTACAAAATATCGGGCCTTGAAATACAAGTTAAATTTTCTGCTCAAAGCCGCGTGTTACAAAACGCGCTAAAAGTTTATTTTGATCCAAAAATCAATTCATATCAAGTTTAAAATTACTTATACACGATATTGAAATCGTTTAATTTTTCCTAATAACTCTTTTAATCTAATCTACGCAAGTTCTCGACGGATTTCATCGCAAGCCTTTATCAATAATGAATTAAATCGCGAAAACATAGATCATACTAGTAATAGGATTTACTCACCATGATATACCAAGCAAGATCGAAGAAGAAATAGTTTCGCCTTGTTCCTTTGTTCTTTAGCTATTTGAATCCTTAGTCGCGGCTCGAAACACAACCAAAATCTAACCAAGCCTCAAATCTACATAATATTGCAATGTATATATGCATATATTGCATATATACGAAATTTATCAAATCATACCATAATGGTGACCCCATTCATAATATCAATTAGTACAACTCGAATGTAACGGGGTGGAAATGTACGCTTCTTGCTTGTTAAGTACTCTGATGGCTCTCTTAAAACGTTGACAAATATTATGGTCTATTGAAGGCGATTCAATATTGATTTTATAGATTCTGTTTCTTGTGATCATTTCTTTACAAGTTGCAAAGCTTGGTTCAGTAAACCATTGTCACTTGATGATATGAAATTCTTAAAAGTTAATAACACAACATTGGTGAACGACTCGTGAATTTTTTTCGAAAACAGTCATAGTCCAGGTTTTGAAAAACGACCTAGTTCGCTATGACTCGTGCTCTGATACCAATCTGTAACACCCTCAAATTTACAACGCAGCAGAATACAACATTGGGGTGCTACTTCATAATATAAGCTCACGAGTCACGGTAAACTACATTCAATTTTTATTAAAAAGATCAGAGTTACAAGGTCCCAATAACTTTATAAAAACTCATTTTAAAATAATCCACAACATGTTTAAGTTTCTTTAAAAGAAAACATTTTATCATATGTGCAAAGTTCACCAAGTCCACGTCCTTCGATATCCGCATTCCATCCCATCCAAGCTAGCAAGCATATACCTGAGATAAACATGCTAAAAAGTCAACGAAAACGTTGAGTGAATTCATAGAGTTTATAAACAATCATTTTGAACACAAGCATAGCAAAACATTTAGTTCATAGAACAATCACAACGATGCTAGAGCCACGAACCGAACCTTAACCATGTGCCCAACCTGGAGTGATAGTGCTACACACTCCCAATACTAAATACAATATGTCCCCGTATGCCCTCGCAAGGAACACACGCCAGACAGGTCGTTAGGCCAAAATAGATCTATTATTATTGCATCAGCGTTCACCGGTTAGCGGTGATTGACGGTTCATGAAGGAAGGGCCACAACAATACACTCATAGCAACGTTCACATAATAAAATCACCTGTGTTCGATTTTCTAAAACAAGCATGTATCTCCCTCGCGGGTTTTCAAAACATAAAAATAGTTAAATGCGAGGCTATGAACTCACCTTGATGTTGTAGAACAATTGGCGGAATGCAAATACTAGGCATACACAATAAAAACTGGGACGGCTCGATCAAGGAGTCACAGTATATCTTAATGGCGATGACCCACCAGTTTAGGATGATGTATTTGGGTTTTTGAATGGATGGTTACATCGACACGACAAATTAATAAAAGACTCAATCCCCAAATTATAACACTTCGGTGGTTGACTAAGTGAAATGAGCCAAAAGAGCAAAAGCAAAATATGTAATATATCCCCGTATATATTACATAAGAAAACAGACGCGTATAATTCATGTTGGGAATTATATAACCAAAGGCAAACATTGGAGAACGCATTATTTAAAGTGTATAATTCTTTATAAGTATTATATATAATAAATGTTGGATATTAATTAAAACCATATTATCCGACACGCGTTCGGAAAATTATGAAATAACTCATTAAAGATTTATTTAATAAACGTAAACATACGTTTTAAGGTTACAATTTAGACAATTAATGTTTTTAAAACTTTTACAAGAGTTTTAATCAGTCTTTTAGTAGTGACTTATAAAATAATATATTATAAGTTAATGTTTCATTTTCTTGACGATTTTAGTTAAAATAGTTATATAGTTTGTAAAAGTATAGTTTTTGATTATTCACCAGGTTATTATATATTTATAATTTGATAAATATATAAAGACTATATAACTTTGTTCTTTTATCAGATTTTTAAGATAATAGAAATTTAAGAGAAAAATTACCAAGTATATAGATTTTTAGAAATTTTGGCATGACCTTGCCGTTTATACAACGTTTCCATGTACCTAAAATACATCATTTCCTCTTTTCCATCAATTAATATCACAAGTATTTTCGCATCTCATAATTAGTAATTTGTCAAATTTATATATATATTAAATATAAGTAACACCAAACACACGCCTATTTAGGGGCTGCTGTCCCAAACACCCCTAATAGGCCATAAACTCATAAACAAACACCCTTATATGGGCTGTTATCCACAAATCCAAACGCCCCTAATGGCAGATTTACATGCAAATCCAAACGCCTTTTTAACCACGATTTCACATCGGAGAAATCAATAAATGACCGGAAATAAATTACAAGAAATAAATTTAGCAAAAAGAGGAATCACCACCACAACCCTGACACCGCCATGGTGCGGCTGTGGTGGCCATAGCCAGCTCAGCCGTCGCCACAACGGTGGCGTCAAGCGGCTAAGCACAGCAAGGCACTCCGAAGGGTTACGCCGCCACAGCCCGACACTACATGGTGCGACTGTGGTGGCTGTATCGTCGTCCGACCGCCACCACGATGGTGGTTTGGCGGCGGATAGCCCCTATTCGACATAAACCATGACCAAATCAACCACAAAATTATATATTTCGAAATACAATTGATGTAACAACCATGCCTGAAAACTAGGCAAGAAATCAAAGGTTTTTGGAGGTTCTTAGGAGTGTTTCGCCGGCTGTGGTGGCCGATCCGCCACCCACAGCCTGCCACAACAGCGGCTGTGACGAGGTGTAGACGATTGTAGTGGCGTCGGTGTGATGGTTTCGTAGTGGTGATGGCATGGATCTATGGTGGAGGAGATGGCGATGAGGTAGCAGCGGTCGGAGATGAATCGGGGAAGGGTGTTAGTTGGTAGGATGGTGCCGACGTGATGGTGACAGCGGTGGAGAGGGAGTAGTGAGGGTGGCAGTGTGGTGGTGGCAAGCGACCTCGCCGGAAAAAAAAATCCGATGGCCGGAATCGCCATGGAGGCGCCGGATATTTTGGAGAGAGGGAGAAGGGTGATGTAGGGTTATGTGTGTGTGTTTGTTTTGATGTAAATGAGAAAAATGTTATAGTTTTTGTATATATATTAAAGGTTTTAAAGAAAATAGAAATGGTATAATAGTTGAGGGTTAAAAAATGAAAATATACTAGAGGGACTAGAAGTGGAACTTTGGGTAATTTTTGTTAAATAACGGTTCGGGTCTCGTTTGGACGAGTTAAAGGATGATTTAAAAGACGAAACTTGCGCCATTGTTTTTCAAATAATTTTTCCATCGAAAATAAGTATTCACTCGACCACATTTCATAAATATTTTGTAACGTTCATTTTAAAATTGTTTATTATTTATTTGGTAACCATTGGGTCTCACGGGTAACTTTTGTCCGTAAAATAAAAAAATATATTTAAATATTCACGTTTTTAACGAACGTATTTGAAATATTATTTAAAATAATTCTTTAAATATTATTCTTTTTTTTATCAAATAAATTTGATAATTAAATTATAATTAATTATTATCGGGTCGGTCCGCGTTGTTCTCGTTTTCAACCCGGATGAATTAGAAAAAATGATAAAAATTTTATAAATGAAAATTATGTAGTAGAAATTATGATTTATTATTAAAATAAGTCTTGAAAAAATTTTAGTTATGCGGTAATTTTTTTTTTTTTACGATAAAAGGTCAAACGGTCAAAAGTCAAGTCAAACTTGAAAAGTAAAAGGGTAACATAGTTATTTAAAGTTCCGAAAATTGACGGTTGTCACATCAACATAAATTTTTACCAATAAGATATCACGGCCTGCTTTCCTGGTGAATAGTGTTGAATTGACTGCACCTCTGGAGAAATTTTGTGATAGTAGAAAATTAGACAGCATGTCATACCATGCGCGTGGAGCTTGTTTAAGACCATAGAGTGCCTTTTTGAGCATGTACACGTGATTTGGTTTGTGTTGATCTACGAATCCTTCCGGTTGACTAACATAGACCACTTCGCGAAGCTCGCCATTCAAGAAAGCCGTTTTGACATCCATCTAATAGATTTTCATGTTCTTGTTGGCAGCATTTGCAATGAAGATACGAATGCCTCTATTCTAGGAACATGTGTAAACGATTCCGCGAAATCAATCCCTTCCTCCTGACAGTATCCTTTGGTAACTAATCGAGCCTTGTTTTTTAGTACACCTCCAAGTTCGTCTTTCTTGACTTTGTAGATCCACTTCAGTTTGATCAACATCACGAACTTTGGACAGGGTACTAATTCCCAAACTTACAGTCGCTCGAATTCATGTATTTCTTCTTGCATAGCTTCAATCCAGGAGGATTCGAGCATTGCTTCTTTAAAATTCTTTGGTTTAACTGAAGTGAGAAAGGCATCAAAATAACGTCACATAGCGTTAGTCTTAAGTTGTTTTCTTATGGAGACTGACCAAGAAGGATCTCTGATCACATTTGGTAGCTGATGAGACTTAGTCCATCTACCAAACAGTTTAAATGGAGTATGGGATGACTGCACATTAGAGTACGATTCATCTGAACGAGTGTCTTAAAGTGTAGTATTTTCAAATTATGCAGATTGTTGCGGTTCTTCATCACTTTTAGAGATAACTAGGGATTTTTCTTTTTCTTGAGTTGATGAAGTGCTTGCAGATGGTTTATCTTGTTCAAGAGAATTTAACACAGGTGAACCGGTTAGATCAGCATGTCTTCGAGCAACAGTTGTGGGAACTGGAGAAACAACACTTGATGGAGGGTTAAAGAATTCATCAAACATTGGTTGGAACAAGATATCCTTATCATTCTTTGTCGGTGGGACGTAAGGTGTTGAAAAAGGAGGATTTGGCATGAGTCCTGAACTGAGTATTCCAGAAGTCATTAATTGAGGCGCGGGTCCTGAATTGAACTATTCAGAAGCCATTGTTGTCAGCTCATCAAACGTAACATGAATTATTTCCATAATTTGTCAGGTTATTTTGCTGTAGATTGATGCGGTTGTCGTAAGACTTCACAATAAGTTTTACAACTCCCTAGGCAGAGTACCTAACCATTGTAGTGTAGTATAGGAAAGACTCAAGGGTTGTTATCGTTCTCTAGGGGAATAGGTTGGGAAGGCTCAATCAAGATCTAACAGAGGTCTAAGGGGTTGAGAGAAGATTCTTTTTATATTTTTATGTTTTTATGAAACCAGGCAAATATCATAGTTTTAAAGGTTGGTTTGTTTTTATCTAATTAAACTAATAATAATCTAAAATACTTTGGTGATAACTTATATGATAAACGAACGTATTTACTTGATCATGCACTACTCCTCAGATTGCTTCTCTTAATTTGGTTGCTTTGTAACACTTGTGATGATCTGTGTAAGTATTTCTTAAGTCATGAACGAATTACATGAACCCGCCGTCTATTTAATATTCGATTAACGCAATGCACAAGTAAGGTAGTATGAATAATATTACATGGCCCCTAAGAGTATATTAAATGCAATTGAAATATCTTAAGAGGGATCAACCATATTAGGGGTAAGGTAGTATAAAGACTGTTACCGATGGTATCCTTTCTACACACTCGCATTTCCCTAGATGTCTATGCCAATTTAATATCTTATGGCTAGTTTTCTAAAGTCTAATGCGCACATCCAACAGAAGTAGCAACATTAAAAGGATCTACATTCTAAGTTTCATGCAATCATAAGTAAATACTAAAGGATATAGCCTAGAATGTTATAAGAAGATAAAGAACATAAATCAATCAAACAATACATAAACATATTGAAAGATTAAAGGGATAAATGAACTTTACTTGGTTAAAACATGGATTAAAGACTGTTATAATAGGGCTTTGAGGCCCTAAAGACGGCTTAAAAAGCTGTCAAACTCGACTATAAAAGTTAGGGTTCGTATCCCAAAAGTTACACACAAAAATCCCTAAAATCGGTTTTGTATATATAGGAAAAGCGGCGTGATGGCGTCATGTTGAAGTCGTGACGCCGTCGCCATGTAGAATTTTCTAGAGCCACTTTTAGTTGGCTACGTCCTAACGCTGTCGCCAAATCCATGACGACGTCACCATGAAAATCCTGACGCCGTCGCTTAGTAATCGCGACGACATCTCCCCGCCCTGTATGCACAATTCTTCAAGATAAATGGTATAGAGTCGTAGTCTTGTCCGTTTCTTCTCCAAATGAGCCCAATTCATGTGTATTTCCTTGAAATGCCATCCACATGCTAAAAACATGAAAACAAATGATTTAGCACATAATCTGGGCATATTTGCATAATTTAGGGTGTTAAATAACCCCGAAATAGTGTATAAAATGATGCCTCATCAAATACCCCTACACTTGGGTATTGCTTGTCCTCAAGCAATTAGGCTTTTTTACCTAGACATTAGCAATATTGAGGGCATTTAACCTACTCTTTAAAAGCAGTTTACGACATAACCTCCTAGACCTCGTAATTAAAAGCACGGAAAGAATATACTAGCACCTCACATAAGTGTTTGGGATTCTCTCTTTCTCTCAGGTGTATCATAAATTGTAACAACTATAGGAAATGGAAATATAGCACACATTACCTGTCATAGCATATAAATTACCATAGGCTTGGTAGAGGATCAAACCTCCACCGCTAGGCCCAAGTATTAGTCATTGCTATCAAATAGGTCTTTTAAAAAGGGTTGTGGGGTGTAGGTGTAAGATAACATAAACAGAAATGGAAACGGATGGGATACATTTGAGGAGTGACTTTTTGGGTGAATTTAAGGTAAAAGGGCTAGCTAATTATTTATAAGAATATACGCTGGTAGGGTTGCTAAGCTAGAGAACGCGGACAAAGATATACAAACTCTACAGAACTCTACATCAATCACTTTTCTTTTTCTTTTCTATTTTTTATATATAATACATCACTTGAGGCTTATAAATGAACCCCTACACTTGAGTTTTAGAACTCATAATTACAATCTAACTAATGACCCGAATTAAGGTGGATCAACATAACATGGATATCATTTGACAAACATATGGGGGTATTGACTTAACTTTTCTTTCCCATTCTTCCGCAAAATAAATACTACCATGAATGCCAATCGTCCCAAAACTGTATTTACAAGGATAATGACTTAGCAACCGTGTACTAAATAATTAACTTAGGTTAAAATAACAATGTACTAAAAGTGAGTACATACAAGGTAGGCTAAGGCAATTTGGGTGTAACAATTGGTTCAAGGGTTAACAATGCTCTTCATTAATAGTCCAACTTAACTAGAAAATTACAAGAACCGTGAAAAGGATAGGCTCGAAGGGTTGTACTAGGGGAGTCGTACATTAAAAATGAATGAGAAGCACGGGTGTGGGATAGTTATATGATCGATGTGACCATCATAACAAATATAGGTTTAAAACATGGGTTAATCCTAGTGCCTCTTACCTAGAAAATCCTAATACTTACTATGCGGTCTCAGGATGCATCGCAAAAACAAGTTCTAGAATTTAATACACTACCGGTACACTCATATAATTTAATACCAATACCAATGCAATTGAAAAGCGACAAAGACCATACGTACACATCTGTAATGACAAAATAGACACATATGACTGCATTCGAACCTTAACTCAAGAAAGCTAAAGGTATAAAATTTCTTGGGTATCAAAAATGGATACCCGAATTCCTATAGATCTAAAGGCGAGCCTCATATTTTAAGGGTGGAATTCTGAGGGTTTTTGTGCAGGTCATATAAATTCCTATCCATGAGACGCTATTAATACTCGGTTTTCATCGGTATGTGTCATAATTTTTTTTAAAATTTTGGTTAAAATTACCGTCTATGCTATGTTTTGATATATTACCCATCATTTTAAGGACAAAGCAAATGGAAATTGAAGGAATAGTTTCTAAGGCTTATTCCCCCTAAACTTATGTTGAACATTGTCCTCAATGTTCTTAAAAGTACCCATAAAAATGAATAAAGGGAAAAGAAAACAAGTAAAAGAAACCAGTACTCCCCTGGTTTGCTCAATAATGGAGAAGAAACATGCGATAACTAGTTAAATCATCCTCCAAGAATCATCTAATGAAACTTCCTAAGAACTTCCAAGCTTCTTCTCATCAAATATAACCTATAAATCAAAGACAAAGACAACTACACCAAGCGTAAAATTGGCGAGATAATGATATATACAACGAAACTTTAGGGTTGACTCTATGAAAGTAGTAAAGATAGGATGAAAGTGATTATATAATCATAGGTTTCTGCAGGTTTACAAGAAAATTACAAATTTTAGAAATTACACATTTTATTTTTCAAAAATAATAGAAAAATGTCAAATTTTCACGTGGCTGGAGGCGTGACGCCGTTAGGATAAATCATGACGCCATCTCCAGCCACTGTGAAGATTTCTTCTTCGTTTTTCTTGAAAAATTTCCCGCACGTAATTTTATTAGTTGTATCCTGTGTAAAATACTACATAAAACCTGAGATTAATCATTACAATCATATGACTCAAAACTGACGTGAATTAATCTAAATAATTTATTTTATATGTTTGAATTAGTTCTTATAAACCGGATATTTTCTCCTACACTTATTTTATGCAAAATACCTTTGATTGTCAATAAGACGAAGTTAAAAACAAAACAAAGCATGATTACAAAATTAATTAAAACATAAAAGAATAAACGATAAAGAATTAAAACACAAGATACTCCTAAATGCGGGAAAAATAAATATTGGGTTGCCTCCCAAAAAGCGCTTTTTTATTTATGAGTCTTGTAGCTAGACTTGAAGTCACACGACCTTACGTGTCATAGAAGTGGTCCAAGTTGATGATCTCCCTTGAACCCACCCTTTCAGAAAGTTTTCTACAGGTGGGGATTGACTGGATGGTTTTGGTGAATTCTTCTCCATCTGGATCAATCAGCCTAATTTTGGCATGCCACGCCCTGTCTCCATTTTTGGGTGGTTTGTCCCAGTTGATCAGGTTTTCTATTAAATCTCCTGACTCCCACACGTTTCTCTTAAGGTTTATGGGTATAGCCCCTAAAAATTCCACCATTCTTCTAAATACTAGGACGTCCTTAAAGGGATTGATCTCAGCATCTCTAGCTATTTCTCATTTCCCGAGTAAATGACAGTCCATGAATTTCTTCCGAGCATAGTAAGGGGTTTTAGCGCCCACACCATCTGAACTAGGTCGTGGTTTGTATGATTCCCTTTTTTTCTAATATGGTCCAATAGGGTGCTTCCTCTTCACCTAGTTTGATTCCTTTTACTCCGAATACTGACCTAGTGATCCCTTCTCCTATCGCTATTTCGGCTTTCCTATAATCTATAATTGCATTAGCGGTTGCTAGGAATCCTCTTCCTACTAGTAAAGGGGTTTCGGGGTCCATTTTTATGTCGATTATGTAAAATTCGTTTAAGAGTTTTAGTCTTCATATGTGGACCTTTACATCTCTAACAATTCCAACAGGGTAAGACTTGGTTCCATCTACTAACCCAAAAACATGGTCAGTTTCCTATAATAGTCCAATGTTGAGCTTTTTGAAGAGGTATAACGGGATTATGTTCACGCAAGACCCTAAATCAGCTAAGGTATCAAAAGGTTTAGAGTCCCTAGTCAACAAGGTAAAGTGAATAACCTGGGGTCTTCCATCCTTTTTGGCATTTCGCCTTGGATAAATGCGGACCCATTTTTGCTTAGCTCTAGACTCTTCACGTATTTGTAAAGAATTGCATTATACATTGGAGCATAAGCTAGGACATCAAGAACCGATAGATTGAGATGCAAATCCTTAAAGTCATCTTTTAAGGTTTACTCGGGTTCTTTAGTTTGTCGTGTTCTAATTTCTGTAACCATTTGCAACTGGTCCATTTGGGAATGGTTTACCTCTTTGGAACACATTTTGACAGCATTAATTGAATAAGGAGAATGAGATGAGCATTGGGGATCTCCCATTGGGTAAGAACGAGCAGACAAAAATGGAGAGGTAGAGTTAACATTCAGTTTCGGGTTCTTAACCGTGTCGCTTGAGAGTGCTCCCGTTATTCGATCGGTGATGGCCTTCAAGACTGTGTCAATTTTGTTGGTTATCTAGCTTTGTTGTTGTTTGAAATTGGCTTCAAAATTAGACAATCTAGCGTCTTGAGATGCCATGAAGTTAGACTTCAATCCTTCAAGATTTTATTGACTATTGAAGTTTAAGGATTGTTGTTGAAGGAGAGGTTCGAGAATGAACCGTTTAGCTGAAACTAGTTAGGTGGGTTTGAAAAATTATTTTGAGAATTTTGGGGTTGTTTCCACCTAAGGTTTGGGTAACTTTTCCATGATGGATTGTAGGTGTCACCAAGATTATTTTGCTTGGGTTTGAAAGTGTACCACTTGCCTTCTGCTTCGTCGATACGCAAGGACGCATACTCAACAAAAGCTTGCTCAAGATTTTCCATGCAGTACTGAGTGTTGTGGGGACCACTACAAATCTCACATGAAGAAGTGATTTTTTCACTTAAACGGGTTGCTTAGGAGCAAGATGAGCTTCCATCAAATGTTGGACTTGATTTTCAAGCTCGATGAGGTGACGGTCGGATGTACTCAAGACATCTTGAGGCAAAGAGATTGCCTTGACTGGCTTAGCGAAGTCCCTTGGCTCGTTCTAACTTTTGTTATCATAGAGGGCAGGGTTCTCTAGTAATGCCCAGGATTCTTTGGTGTTTATGTCACGAAGCTTACCACCGGCCGATTGATCGATGGTTCGTCTTACGACGGGATTGACATGGTCATAGGAGATTTGGACTTGGAGCCAAAGATCGATGCCATGATGAGGGACTTTTTAGAGTAAGTCCTTGAAATGAGTCCATGCTTTAGAGAGAGACTCTCCTTGATGTTGTTGGAACATCATGATGTTATTTCAGAATTTTGTAGTCCTTCTTGGTGCAAAGAATTGAGCAAGGAAACAAGTAGTAAGATCCTCTCATGTGGAGATGGATCCTGCTAGAAGACGTTCAAGCCAATTGCTAGCTTGATCGCGAAGCGAAAATTAAAATAAACATAGGCGCGTTCTTTCCCTGTTTGCAACATCAAGTTTGAGTGAGTCCACAAGTTTTAAGAAATCCTTAAGATGTTGGTTTGGATCCTTGGATCGAAGTCCATAGAATGAGCATCCGTTTTGCACCAACCGGATGGTGTCGGATCGAAGAGGCGCTACATTGTTCCCTTTGGGAGCTCAATGGTGTTCCTGTAGCCCTCATGGCTAGGTTTGGAGTAATCTCTAAGAGTACAAATAGGATTTTTGTCTCTCATGGAGGTCAACGAAAATGGATTACGAAACAAATAACACAAAGAAAAGATAGACTAAAAGAAAGCTAATATACCAAAAAAAATCTCACTTGATAGGAATCAAGCGAGTAGACCTAAGATAAACAATGGTCGAAACCTAAATATTTCCCATGCAGCGGCGCCAAAAACTTAACGCGGTTGTCGTAAGACTTCACAAGAAGTTTTACAACTCCTTAGGTAGAGTACCTAACCGTTGTAGTGTAGTATAGGTAAGACTAAAGGGTTGTTATCGTTCTCTAGGGGAATAGGTTGGGAAGGCTTGATCAAGATCTAACAGAGGTCTACGAGGTTGAGAGAAGATTCTTTTTTGTGTTTTTATGTTTTTATGAAAGCAGATAAATATTATGATTTTAAAGGTTGGTTTGTTTTTATCTAATTAAACTAATAATAATCTAAACTACTTTGGTGATAACTTATATGATAAACGAACGTATTTACTTTATCATGCACTACCCTTCAGATTGCTTCTCATAATCTTGTTGCTTTGTCACACTTGGGATGACCTGTGTAAGTATTTCCTAAGTCATAAACGAATTACAAGAACCCACAGTCTATTTAATATTACGTTAAGGCAACACACAAGTAAGGTAGTATGAAGACTATTACAAGGCCTCTAAGAGTATATTAAAGGCAATTGAAATATCTTAAGAGGGATCAACTATATTAGGGGTAAGGTAGTATAAAGAATGTTATCGATGGTATCCTTTCTACACACTCGCGTTTCCCTAGACGTCTATGCCAATTTAATATCTTATGGCTAGTTTTATAAATCCTAATGCGCGCATCCAACACAAGAAGTAACATTAAAAGGATCTACAATCTAAGTTTCATGCAATCATAAGTAAATACTAAAGGATCTAGCCTAACATGTTATAAGAAGATAAAGAACATAAATCAATCAAACAATACATAGACATATTGAAAGATCAAAGGGATAAATGAACTTTACTTGATTAAAACATGGATTAAAGACTGTTGCAATAGGGTTTTAAGGCCTTAAAGACGTCCTAAAAAGCTGCCAAACTCAACTATAAAAGTTAGCGTTCGTCTCCCAAAAGTTACACACTAAAAACCCTAAAATTGGTTTTGTATATATAGGAAAACGGCGCGACGGTGTCGTGTTGAAGTCATGACGCTGTCACCACTTAGAATCTTCTAGAGCCACTTTAAGTCGGCTATGTCCTGACATCGTCGCCAAATCCATGACGCCGTCACCATGAAAATCTTAACGCCGTCGCTTAGTAATCGGGACGCTATCTCCATGCTCGTATGCACAATTCTTCAAGATAAATGATGTAGAGTCGTAGTCTTGTCCGTTTCTTCTCCAAATGAGCCCAAGTCACGTGTATTTCCTCCAAATGCCATCCAAGTGCTAAAAACATTAAAACAAACGATTAAGCACATAATATGGGCATATTGCATGATTTAGGCGGTTAAATGACCCCGAAAGAGTGTATAAAATGACACCTCATCATAGATTCAGAAGGCCTTCTTTGCAGGAGCATAACCAACAAAAATACCGACATCAGCTTTTGATTTTAATTTACCAGATCCTCACTGTCATTGGTCGGATAACATAACAAACCAAAGATATGAAGAATGATAAATCAGGTATATTCTCATGCATAAGCTCATAAGGTGTCTTGTTGTAGCGAAGACATAGTAGGGAACTGTTGAGAATCATTTAACTTATCTAGGATTGTTTTACAGATAACATTGAATGCACGGCGGAATTATAAGAAAGCAATATTATCAAACAAGGTTTTCTATTAAACATTCTATTAATCTACTACCCCAAGGTCAAATGATCCTTGGGGCTAAACTAACTAATACATATAATAACTAACTATTAGACTTTTATTGATGGATGATTAAAACCAGATGCTTATAACCCTTTATATAGAGGGTTTACAAGAAAACCTAGCTTACATAGAAAGCTAACTTAATATTTCACATTAAGTCCTTTGTTGTTTCATCTTTCTTCATTTGTGCATATGTAGTTTTGTAATCATCAAATCTGAAATCCTAACAATCTTCCCCTATTTTATATTACAAAACAATCTTCATGAAAGAAACAACCTTCAATGCTTCCCCTTGAATTAAGATCTTCTTAAACAAGTCACCACGCATAATAAGCTACAAATCATATCTTTGTAGTCTTCTTCCCCTTTTTGTAATCATCCAATAGGGGTCTTCTTATAGATATGCAACTTGTAAACACTTCCCCTTCAGTGGTGCATGTAGATGGTTAAACATTTAATCAATAAGCTTCCCCTAAAACCAATATGTTTACCATCTCTTGAATTTCGAACTCAGTAGGCTCCAAGTAGTGATTATTGAAGAAGAAAATAGAGTATAACAAATTTGTTGAAGACGTTGAATCTCCCAAACTTATATCTTATGTCTTGTTTATCCACGTGACGTTGAAACTTATACATGTACTGCCCAAGTATAAATAGACCTATGTCTCTTCTCTTGACAAAATCCTCATCTTCTATGAGATACCATACCAAAGTGATAACAAATGTGAGCATTGAGCAACATAAGAAAAATCACACACCTTTGCTAGATTTTGACAAGTCTTCGTCACACCATTTAAGCACGAACAAGTTATCTTGAAAGCCAACCACAACTTTAAGATATGATAAGACTACACACATGTGACACCCAACTACAACAGCAAATAAGCAATAATCAACTTTCTTTGTAATAATCCCCAAAATGAGCCATAATTGCATCATCTATCCGAGATCCAAACGCGTCTGTTGTCCAACATCGTGCATAGCTAACAACATTAAATTACAAACCTGGCATCACTAATAACCAACGAACAGTACTAACCAAATTTAAACTGGCAACATTAACTCGCAAATACTACTAGCAGCACTAAGAACCACGCTAGCAGTACTAACCATCTAGAAACCAACGAGTAGCAGTAACAACAATCAATAGTATAACCAAACTACTTTTAAACAAATGTTAGTAGTTTGAAATAAACCCAAGTAGTATTAACCACGAACCAGTAGTAGAAACTCACTTGATTACTACTGTTTATCAATCCTTGTCGTATAAACCTGTACGATACCTATTACATACATCCTTCAACCTGTTGCTTGTTGATTTCCAATAAAGTGAACACCTGCTGCATATAATTTTACTTCAAGCAGTAGTAAATAACATCATCCAGAAAGTATGCACTAGTTATTAAGCGAGCAGTACTAATGAGATACCAGCAGTACTAAAAATTCTTTTGGCAGCACTAACTCAATTACATTGGCAGTACTAACGTTTATATACGAGCAATACTAAAAAAATAAGCAGTATTAACTTCCAATCATGAAGCAGCCCATCTATATCTCACAACACATTCATAATGGTGTGTCATCATCCCACGTCCAAAATTATATATGGATCCCTAAAAATCAGCAGCAGCAGTTACGATCATAAGTAAATATGGAAACAAAATAAACAGTTCCAAAAGTTAGGAACAAAAACTGACTCATTCTACAAATCACGTATCCATAAAACCTGTAACTGCTCCCTTAATCTATATCCAAAAATGTGCAAATACTTCCTTATATTTAGGGCATCATCAAAACCTTAAAAACATATACACGCAGCCAAACTTCTTCCATAATCCAAATCGAAAACCCTTGTTGATCCTATCAATATCACGACTAACCATGTATCATCACCCAAGCTGCTTTCTTTTAATTTAATCACCAGACCAAAAACACATCAACGAATTTATCTGGGTTTACTACTGTTGATACAACCAACAGTACCAATGATGATCACATAACAGTATTAACCATTTATATATACTAGCAACAGTAGTAACTACGAATTATATAATTAAACATTGTGAACTGTTGTACTTATGTATATATAAAAACCTGATGTACCTCCTGTGATGAAGCACGTCCCCATCTGCTGCTGTATAAATGATGTATCCAAGACCTGAAATGCCAAACACTTTTTTCCTATTGTTGATGCCATCAGTTACACATAGCGCAAACCCTCGCAATACTATCCACACCTGCTGCTTGTGTCTTTTCTAGATCACGAAACCCTTATTGGAAAACCTGATGTTGAAACCTTTTATTTAAACCTGCTACTGTCAGAAACAATAATAGCACTAATAAACCCTTACTTTTATAGTTTCACCGATTTTGTCTTTTATTTAAAATCAAAAAATAATCATGATTAAAAACCTTGTAACCATAGATATCAAGAGCAACCCGCTCTGATACCAATTGTTGAGAATCATTTAACTCATCTAGAATACTTTTACAGACAATATTGAATGCACAACGAAATAATAAGAAAGCAATATTATCAAACAAGGTTTTCTATTAAATATTCTATTCATCTACTCCCCCAATGTCAAATGATCCTTGGGGCTAAACTAACTAATACATATACTAACTAACTATTAGACTCTCATAGGAGAGATCTAACTATGATGGATGATTAAAACTAGACGCCTATAACCCTTTATATAGAGGGTTTACAAGAAAACCTAGCTTACATAGAAAGCTAACTTAATATTTCACATTAAGTCCTTTGTTGTTTCATCTTTCTTAATTTGTGCATATGTAGTTTTGTAATCATCAAATCTAAAATCCCAACAGGAACGATTTTGGGTACAACATGCAGTTGAGACTGCTTCTGCCCACATATACAATGGAGCTTTTGACAAATATTAACATGGTGCGAGCGGCTTCTACGAGAGTCCGGTTCCGTCTTTCGACAACGCCATTCTGTTGTGGAGTGCCCTCAACAGATGTTTGATTTTGACATTTTCATAATAGTCTTTAGAAGTTTGATTCATAAACTCGGTTCCATTATCTGTTCGAACGTTTTTGAAATAGCATTCAAACAAACTTGTATCTGCTTCAAGTATTTGATGATGACCTTAGGAGTTTCATCATTTGATCTCAAAACCTCAACCCACGTAAATCTTGAGTAATCATCGACGAAAACTAAGATATATTTCTTCCCATTAATACTCCCCACTCGCATTGGCCCGCAAAGATCCATATGCAAAAGATAGAGTTTTTCTTGGTTAGTGTCATTAGCTTTGGGTTTTTGAGAGGACTTCTTGCTTTTTCCTAGAGAACATGCCGAACATAAATGATATTTTTTGAATTTTAGCTTTGTTAGACCTCGAACAAGACCTTGCTTAGCCAACTGATATAGAGTACCGAAGTTTAAATGAGACAATCTTCGGTGCCATAGCCAGGTTTTAGTCTTGGAGGCTTTAGATAGCAAACAAATCAGAGAAGACTTCTGCATATCATTGCGTGATATGGTGTACAAATTTGTGTCTCTTTATCTAGAAAGTAAATCAGCACCCTCTAAATTTCAAACATAGCAAGTGTGCTTCCGGAAGGCGACTTCAAGATTCGAGTCACAGAATTAACCCATAGAGAACATATTGTGCCTGAGACCCTCAACATAATAAACATGTGAGATTGTAACATTCCCTAGTTGATAGTCACCATAACCTATAATTTTTTTAATTTGATCATTTCCAAATCTGACAGTACCTAAAAATTTGTAAACAAGGTTGATAAGCTGAGAGCGGTTTCTTGTCATATGCTTGGAGCATCCAGAGTCTAAATACTAAAGAATTTAGACAACCTGAAATTGACAAGAGAAGAAGATGGAATATCAGAAGCATTAGATCCCCAAGATTGATTGGGTTTCGAGTTGTTAGAAATCATAGATTCTACAATCTTAGATTTGCTACTCGAACCTACAGATTTTATAACTTTAGGTCTCCTACTATAAACCTTAACTTCTGGATTTTGTATAGTTACTGATTTTGAAGTGGTTTCCTTAAGAGGAACTACTTTAATGGAGGTAATCCTAGTTAAAGGGCACATATTTCCAACTATAGTGAAGGTCTGTCCTGTAGGTTTCCACCTATATCCAATATCAATGAACACTTTACCAGTGGGTTTCCAAATATTATTCTTTTTGCTATTCTTAGGAGATTTAGATTTAGAACTCACATTCACATCATTAACAAATTCAAGAAAACACACATCATGATTTGCATTAAACATATATTGATTACATTTAACACAAATTAATTCAGAATTCACATTTAACGTTGTATGCTTAACATTTGCATTACAGACATGTTCAATAACACGATTCTTATTATTCAAACTAGACTTAGCAATCCTAGGATGATATTCTACTTTATTTTTCTTCTTGTTACTACTAGAAGTCTGCGGGATCCTATCTTTCTTTGTATTGCTCCTAGGCTTTGATTTGCTAGCTTTAGTAGAACTACTTACTCTTGTAGAAGGTGACACAAAATTGTTAGTGGTATATTTTTCTTATGGATTAACCTATTTGTGTGTGTTATCTTTTGATGTTGCACATGGTTCTGCAAACCTAACTCTCCTAGTTCTGTTTAAAGGTGTGATTCCAACCAATTTCTCACTAGGTTTTGTTAAATAAGGGCATGTATCTTTAACATAAACTAACACCTCCTGAATTCTTTGAACATAATGACAGGCATAGTTTAAATTACTATCTGAAGGTCTGAGTGCCCTATCGTTTTTGACTATTTCTCGAAGAGTGTCAGCATGTTCCTGAGTGTGCTTAATATAGTCTATGTGTGCATCCTTATTTTTTAATACTTTAGGAGCTAGAGGTTCTAAATCAATTTTAAACATTCCTGGAGCAATGAAATTAGGATTATTTAGTTGGACATCTTTTTCAACCACATTCTCGCCTTTTAAACTCTCAATTTGTTTCCTCAAATTAGCAAAGGAGACATCTTTTGTGTTTAGCTTAGCTTGCCATTCATTTATTTTCAAAAACTCTAGAATTGCAGGAGCATTTTGATTGTTAAATGATCTGTTATTCAGAAAACTCTCTTTTTGATGTTGTAACTTAAGTTCCAGATTAGCACCATGATTTTCAAGTCATGAACATCTAAGAACAACTTCATCAAAAATGTTCTTTTTAACCATGTGTTCCTTTTTACAAGCTCAGCCTTAAGCATTAGATTCTTATTGTATTCATCAATATAATCCTGCTCCATTTTGGCATAATTAGTGAGGGTAGCAAGAGAATTTACACAGATGTGAACTATATCTTAAGATAGGAGAAGTTCAAATAAGTGATCATTTTCTCGCTCCAATCGCTTAATATCAAGATTATCATGCACAAGACAGTTATTATTGGCAGGTAACACATTGATAGGCAGAGAATCAGAATTCATCATAATATTCATTATGTCTTGAGAGATAATATGCTCTAAAAGACGATCATTATCAAGGCTTATCTCCTTTTTCTACAGAACATTTGGCAACCTCGGTTTCCATTTGATTAAAATGTAGAAACTAGAAGGGGGTTGAATAGTTTTTACCATTTTAAAATTAAAACTTAGATTGTCGACTTATGTGAACTCAAAAGATATACACAAGTGTATATGATAGCGATGCAATAAGTAATTAACTAATCTACGAAATATAAACAAGTAAAGATAAGAAAGATCAAACCAATGACATAATGATTTATAGTGGTTCAGCTACGAAGCTCCTCTTCACCCAACTCCACTCCTCAAGTACCCAACTTAAGAGTTATCTTCACTACTTCAACAAGCTCTCTTTAGGCGGAGAAAACCGTACACGTCGGTTATACTTTTTCTGGTACTAAGCTAAATACCGAGTTCTACTTCGAGATAGAACTAATCTAACACACTATGTATTTTATGGCCTAAATACTAACCTATCATACACATAACATACAACACAAGATATACAAGATGAATGATTATCACAAACGTGATGACACAACTAAACTAATAACACTTGAAGCTTGACGTCTTCTTGAGTGTTCTTTACTAAAGAGTGGAATGAGTTGATCACTTGTAATGGATTATGTAACAAGTATAATGATCAAAGAATATACAAAAGATAAAATATGTGTGTGAAAATATTTGTCAAGAGTTGTATAAAATGAAAGCTTAAGGTTGGTATTTATAGGAAACCTTTTGAAATTCAAATCTGTCCCAGGGAAATGATTCGTGTGACTCACAAATCTCCCATACCCTGGATCCGTCCCGTGTATTTGGTGGATCTGTGGGTGGAGTTGGGACAACATTTTTCATCTTGTGATTAACCCCAGATCTATACAAAATATTGTTTTGTACTTATTAAATATAGTTTAATAGATTCTTCCAGAACAAAATATTTCTTATCATGAATAAGGAAAGATTTTCTATATGTGGGAAGATTTAGAAGGATTTAGAAATATTGTTTCCACTTATGCTTAATCTTATTTTGTCTTACATGATTAATATAACTAGCTTATGATTAATCATGTGTTAACTTAAATCATTTGATTAGAAAAGGTTTATGAAAATGATAATATTTTCTTTGATCATTAACTATGTTTAATAATGCCAAATTCATACCTTAAGTGATTTGTCGGCGTCAAGTAAACTTTCGACTAAATAACTTGTTTACGTAAACTTTTACGTAGCATGATACTATATTTGTTATTATCAAAACATGAAGATTATTAAATATAACATTTTTGCGCGAATATTTGTAGTAACAATCTTCCCCTTTTTGATGATGACAGAATATAAACTCATGCTTATTTAAAAGTTACTAAATAAGTATTGAGTAGATGAGTTTACATATCTTCTCCCCCTTTTTTGCGAAGCAAAAAGTGTTGTAGAGGCGGTCCTTGCAAGTCTTGGTTTTGATGAATGCTAAGTCACTTAGTTACGAATGCAAAGTAAAAAAAATAACGACAAAGTTGCAAGTGCTCTCTCTTGGTGTATACTCCCCCTTGCTTGGGCACCAAGTAATCGAGCTATGGATGCATGCTACAAAACAAAGTTAGTAGATAAGCAAATATATATATGACAATCACAAATGCACACATATACATTTTATGTAATAAACATCCATCATCAACACAACAAAAGAAAATAATGTTGAATCCATTATAAGGGATAAAACATAAATTTGGCGTAAAAGCCATGATAAGCTTAAACTAGAAAATTAAAGAAAACAATTAAAATCCTAAATCTTAGGATAAAATCTTGTCTTCCTTATAATCCAAAGGGTTTAGGGTATCATAAGAGTGGATTTACTACGAAAGGTATGGTGGGTTTGAAGATCCAAGATGATGTTGGATGTAGCAGAAAATGAAGTGAACACCTTCTTGTAGGCTTTGAAGTTGATTGATTTTGTTGGTGCAACATCTACATATGTGTAGATAAGGATTATGATTGGTGATTGGGATTAAATGATCAAACTTGTTATGGAGAGAGGGTGTTTTGTTTTGTGGAGTATGTTCTTGAATGTATTCAAACATGAGATGCATTTCATGTAATAGTAATCCAATTTCACGTTGGGAGTTACTACAACATTGACATGTCATGAGGTGAAAATGAGCTTGTCTTAATTCTAAGACTTTGGGTGGAGTGATATGTGGATCAATTTGATTTGATTTGTGTTTTGAGAGATGTTCTTGGATGATTTTCCTTTTGATTGTATGTGTGGAATCATTTGAGGAAGTAGACATTTGATTTTTGAGTATAAAGTTGTGAAATTGTGTCTTATAAAAGACATGGGGTGTATGCCTTGGCATGAAGGTTTTTGGATTATATGGAGGATGTATTTTATCCTAAGGTTTAAGATCCACCTAGTATCATATAGCATGGTTATAAGATAAAGTAGAAGAAGTTAAAAATAAAGAAAATTCAAATTTTTGGCGTCTGGCCAGGGTGAGTCACGGATCCACCGTCACAACCTACGGATCTACCATTTGGTGGATCCGTGGATCATAGTTGTCCACAAAAATGACCAGAACTATGATTTTTCATCCAAAATTCAAACCAAATTATCATTCAAATATCATTATGCTAAAATATCCATACGATATAAGTTTCAACATCTTAGATCAAGCATGCGTAGCATTCATAAGCCTATAGTTTACCAAAAGAGCATAGTCTAGTGCAAAGATACAACAAGAAAATATTAAGATAGTATTCTTCAAATGGCAATTCATGATTCATATAGATACTTCTAATCTAAAGTTGATCCATGGATGGCCAATATCCTTGTAAAAGAGATGATTGGTTTGAGGTTTCCACCAACGATGGAGAGTAAGGTATGTCAATCTTAACTTCTTCACTCTTATTCGTCTTTCTCTCATTCTTTCTGTTGATGGAGCTCATCATTCGATAGTGCAAGATGAATTGTAGAGTATGATGAGGACAAAAGAGCCTGGGATGTTTAGCAAGAATAAATCGGTAAAGACGAGTAATGAGTAAACCATATAGAAGAGGACAATTGAATCTATTTTTTAAACTCTCGCTTTTTTGAGCAATGAAGTAGGCAAGGTTAAAGTTTTGAGAGTTCTTGAGATGATGGAGCATGATAGCGAAGCATGCATCTATGGAGCTCTTGTGAGCATCGACACAAATGACATTTTCTCGAACAATGAGTTCCCAATCCTTGATGTTGGAAGATTATCTCGAAGGATAATGGTAGGATTTGAGCAGCTTTAATGACTTGAAGGAATGTTAATGTTTTAAATGACATCTCTAATGTTTAGAAGATTAGTTTGATAAGAGGCATGCTTTTCATGAGTAGTGTTTAAAAGTTCTAATGAGCAATCCTTTGAGAAGACACATGTTCCTTTGTATGGAATTTGAAGGACTTGACCGAATTTTTCGAGTGAAATAATGAACTCCTTGTCTCGAATGGTGAAACCAATTGAAAGAGACATATCATGCACATTTCAAATTAGTTGGAATTTGTGATAGAATTCAATGATGAAGCGAGGACAAATATGACCATTTAAGGTGAGGAGATAATCAAATTGAATGGATTTGAATTGATCAACGATGTTGTTGCCAAAGGTGAAAGAGGATTCAATGTGTCTTCCTTTATGAATGAAGCGATTTCGAAGAGTTTTGAAAGAGCTTTTGGCATTGTTTGGAGTAGACCTTTGGTGATGGATTTTTGGTATGTAGGCTTTGGTTCTTTTGTAGTTGGGTTTCATTATTCCAAGCATAATTTAAACCTAATAAATTTATAATTAGGATATAGATAAGTATATTAAAAGTAAGTTATGATGGATGTGTGTGATTCATGTACACAATGTAGTAAATCACACATCTTCATTTTGCTTTATCTCTCAAATCGAATGAGTCAAGATAACACAACAATCGTAGATCTTTAAGATTCATTCATGAGAGGGTAATCGTTTTTTATTTGTATTAACTATGTAGATAAGCAATATTTGTAAGAAAAAAAATTCTAATTGTGAGTTTTTATAAAAATAATATTCTTGGCGAATCACATTGAATGTGAGTTCCATGTATGGAAAAATAAGTTAATATATTATTTCAAGTCTTTTTCCTTTTATGGAAAGAAAAATAAGTATTTCAAATTAAAGATTTAGTATAGAAAAACTTACAATTGTGAATGTAGATGTCAAGAAATGTATAGATCTATCTTAATTATGTCTTGAAATGATGTTGGCGGGAATGCTCAATCTTGGGTGGTATGAGATGTAGGTGGTGGTATGTTATTGGAAGAAAAGGCAAGTGGTCTAACAATTTAAATCTAGGGTATCCTGTTGACTCACGGATCCACCTAAATAACACACGGATCTCCTTATGGTGGATCTGTGGTCCGCAGGTCTCCAAAAATAGGGACATAGTTGATTTTTGAGCAAATTGAGATATGGTGTTATGTTTTTAGCAATTGGAGTGTGTTATACTTACTATTAGGAGTATGTGATATAATTTTCGAAGTCGACGTCCAAGTTTTGAGTGAACTGTGCAACTTGTTGTGAATTTCCCGATGGAAATTCAACATAGTCGATCCTAATAGGAGTGTGTTATCTTTTAGCATAAGTTTGACCATTACTAATAACACAATCATTTATGAACATTTAAACTTAATAAAACATCGTCAACACAAGTGTGAGTTGCCATTCAATGATTGTTCTTTTCGGCCTTTTTAATTGATTTCATGATTTTCATGTATTGACCATACATGTAGATTTTAGAAAATATCTATGGTCATTTTATTGATATTTTCTTTATCTAGTAAAATTCTAATCTCGATTATGTTCACGATCGGAAGTTTTGTAATTAGAACTTGTAATGAGAATTAACATCTTTTGAATAATGATTAATTACTACATTAAATTTTTGTTTACAATTATTTTTTGAGATGATGGAGAATCACTATCCATGATAAGTTCTATCATTCCTAATCCTAATCTTAAATAATTAAATACTTCACATTTTAAAGGCTTAGTAAATATATCGGCTATATTATTTTCGGATGCAACTTTCTCGATAGAGATATTGCCCTTTTGGACGTTATCGCGTAGAAAGTGGTGACAGATTTCTATATGTTTAGTTCTAGAGTGTTGTACGGGGTTTTTACTTAAGTCGATAGCGCTTTTATTGTAGCACATAATTAGAACGTCGTCGAGGCGTATGCCGTAGTCGACGAGAGCTTGTTTCATCCATAGTGCTTATTGACATGCCTTTTCGACGTAGACGTATTCGGCATTGGTCGTGGAGATTGCAAGGGACGTTTGTTTCTTAGCGAACCAAGATGTTAAACAATATCACATGAACGTACAAACGCCACTAGTGCTTTTGCGATCAACTTAATCACCCGTGTGGTCGGAGTCGGCATAAACTACAATTTCTATTCTGGTTCCTTTAGGATACCATAATCCTAAGTGACTAGTTCCTATAATATATCTAAATATACGCTTAACGGCTTCTAAATGGGTAGTCTTAGGATTTTCTTGGAAACGAGCACATAAGCAAATGCTAAACATAATATCGGGCCTACTTACAGTTAAATAAAGTAAACTACCAATCATACCTCGATATTTAGAGCTATCCATGGAGTCGACTTCATCATCCTTAGTGAGCTTGATCTCCGTTGACATCGGCGTCTTGGTTGGTTTGGAATCTTCCAACCCAAACTTCTTTAACATCTCCTTGATGTTCTTAGATTGATTGAAAAATATTCCGTCTTCCATTTGTTTGATTTGAAGACCCAAGAAGAAGTCCAACTCGCCCATCATACTCATCTCAAACTCGTCGTGCATGATTTTTGCAAAATCATCACACAAGTTTTGACTCGTGGAACCAAATATAATGTCGTCGACATATATTTGAACAATGATAAGATGTGATTTTGATCTCTTAGTAAAAAGTGTATTATCGACCATTCCCATTGAATACTCGTGTTTTATCAAAAATTCTTTTAGTCTATCATACCAAGCTTTGGGAGCTTGCTTAAGACCATACAAAGCCTTTTTTTAAGTTTATAAACATAGTTTGGTTTTTGAAAATCAATGAACCCCAAAGGTTGAGCAACGTAAACCTCTCCGTTTATAAAACCATTTAGAAAAGCCCTTTTTACATCCATTTGATATAACTTAAAATCATTTGCACAAGCAATAGCAAGAAGTATTATAATCGACTCTAATCTAGCTATCGGAGCATATGTTTCATCATAATCTATACCTTCTTGTTGATTATATTCTTGTGCTACTAATCTAGCCTTATTTCTAGATACTATATGGTATGTGCTAAATTACACATACCTTTTATTCACTATATTATGCCAAAAAGACCAAAAACATACCAAAAATGTGTTGTATTTGTGTGTTTTGTGTTTATCATGTGCAGGGAACGGATAATGGATAAAAAGACACAATCAAGCCCAAAAAGGATGAAATACGAGCACGAGAAGGAAAAGAGCGTGAAAATCCAAGGCCAAGGTGTACATTTATCAAGAAAAACCCAAGACGAGCCCGTAAACTCCAAAAATCCCAAAACCTGACAAAAGAACTAACGGTCGTTGTCTTATAATTTACCAAACCAAAACCATTAACCAAGCCCAAAAAAATAATAACAATGGCCCATTACCCTTTTATATTACACGAGCCCAAGTCAACCCCTATTAGTCTCGGTCAAATAACGAATAAGAAAAGAAAAAAAGGCGGGAAAACCTATTTTACTATTCACCCTCCTTCCCTAAATTACCCAACACCAAGATTAACCCTCGTTTAAGTACAATTAACCCTTCTAGATGATTATGACGCAAGCAATGACGAATTTGGGATGACAGG
Source organism: Tanacetum coccineum (assembly GCA_026074375.1). Classification (NCBI taxonomy): domain Eukaryota; kingdom Viridiplantae; phylum Streptophyta; class Magnoliopsida; order Asterales; family Asteraceae; genus Tanacetum; species Tanacetum coccineum. The sequence goes on along the minus strand of BQNB010020985.1, from coordinate 13,463 downwards.
TTGGCAATCCCAAGGCCAATCATTGGCTAATGGGACGTGTATGGCTTTGGACGGCTATGATCAATGACGTGGAGGGCAAATCATGAATTAAGGGTTGAGATTAGAAGCAATGGGGAGCGTCTAAGGGCCTAGAAGCTTCACTCTTGGCCTATAAAAAGAACCTTTCACTCACAGTTTAATCATCTAGCTTAGGAGTAGGAGTAGGGTAGCTTATAGTTTAATTTTCTAGTTAAAGTTTAATTTCATGTAATTTACCTTTTTCACGTATTGTAATCCTTTAAATTTTCAATAAAACTCAGTTTCATTTAATTTCATGTCTTAATTCAAGCTTTTTCTTAATACAATTCTGTTTAAATACATCATAAGCTCCTTATTAGTTCCTTTTAAGCTACTCTTACTACTCTAGCTTGTTATACTCAGTTAAGCTTTTAAAAGCTAAACTGAGCTTTGTTAATGCTTAAACTCACTCTCAAAATTTACCTCAGCTTTTGTTTTGGAAGGGAAGCCAGACCTGGATGGGCTTCCAAGACCACACCAGCTTATCCTAGGATAAGCTGAAGCTTGTTGATTAGCTCATAAGAGCATTTAAAAGCCTTGTTTGTGCAGAGGCTTCTGTAAGTTTTCATTTTACCTTTTGTAGCTTTAATTTTACAAATTAGCTTATAACTGCTTATTATCTGCTTATTCCTGTTTAGATTTGCTTATTGTTGCTTATTATAGTAGTTTGATGCTTAATATTGTCACCTATTAGTATAGATCTTAATCTGCAAGTTTATTTTATAAAATAGTAAAAATACCAAAAATATTAGCAACAGCTGTTAGCTTATTAGTTCTGCTTATTTTTTTGTTAAAATATGTTCATTAGGTATAATATAAGCTTGTTATTATCTGGTATTAAAAGTTTGATCATTAAATCTCAAGTTTATAACCTAAAAATGGGTTTTAAAAAATTTAAAGGAGTGTTTGGCTTATGACAATACTAACATAAGTTAGTACTGCCCATAGCTATTCAAGTCTTTGAATTGACTTTAAAACTTCAAATTTAGTTTTATAAAGTCAGGATTTAAGGTTTTAAAAGATTGAAATAAGTTTTGATCAAGAGTATGATTAGTTGATTCAAGCCTGTGGTAATTAGCTCAGTTTTTTAGAATTTTTAGCTTAACTGGTTTCTAACTATTTTTGTCATTCAAATTGCTCTTAGTTAAATGTTTTAAGAGTGTAGAAACAAAATCTTAGGACTAAATTCAATTAGTTTAAAGTTTTGGTCATCTAGTGTTAAGTGCATCAGTAGGATAAAATAGCCAACACACCTTTTTCAAGCTTAAAAATCAGATGGTAAAAGTAGTTGTTAGGTCTTGATATTCAGAGCACTAATAGTTTTAGGTCATATTTCATTAGTTTGAGCTTATTTTGTTGAAATTAGCTTATTAGCTTATATGTTTTTAGGTCTGAATTTTGCATCTTGTCTTTTCAAACCAAAAAGTAAACTCAGTACATACTTAGTCAATAAGCAGTTTTCAATTAGCTTTTTCTTTGATCATTTGAATTTCAAAATAGTTTTTAAAAGCTGTTTCAAGTAGCTTATAGGTCAATATTTAAGCTGCTTCAAGTCATTTTATGATAAGGTTTCATTTGCTTATTAGAAAATAAGCTCAAAGTTGCTAGTTTGGACTGTTTGGTTTACAGTTTTATGCCAAAGAGCTTATTTGAATGTTTTAGCTTATGACTTGTTCCTTTTGCTTATTACTTGCTCAAATTTGCTTATTAGGTTAGTGGTAGATTGTAGGTAGCTTATGAAGTTCTTGTTTTAGCTTATTCTTAGTTTTCTAGTTTAGTGAAAAAGCCTTTATTCTTTAAGACATAATCTGTCAACCTTAAAGCTTATTTTCTAGCTTATTGCTTAAGTAAAAATAAAAGTTGTTTTTAACAAAAGTTGCTAGTTTTAAGCCGTTTTATAACTTTGTTTTTAAAAGTTTTTGCAAAAATAAAAAAAAGGGAAGAGGGGAAATCCAGGGTGAGCAAGGCTCGAACCCTGGACCTCTACCCTCCTCAACCTTACACACACACACCCAAACCAACTGCGCCCTTGGGACTTTTACGTCCAAGGGTACACACTCATTTGTTTTAACACCTTTTTGAGGTTTTTTTTATAATAAGCACTTCGCGTGCTTTGTAGCTTTTTCTGGGCTTATTTATTTAAGCATTTTCCTAGTTAGTATTTTTCCTGCATTCCTTATAGCTTAATCTATTTTTAGTAATTTTCTTAGAATTTTAATTCATAGTTTTACATTTTTCTTGCATTTATTTAGTTAAAAACTTTAAAAAGTCATAAAAAATAGAAAAATAATCAAAAAAATACAATTCTTTTTTATAAGCGAAGACTTTGTTGTGTATTGTGATGCATCCCTTAAGGATTTGAAGCTGTTTTGATGCAGCGAGAAAAGGTGATTGCATACGCCTCTAGGCAACTTAGAAAGAATGAAGAAAATTATACGACCCATGACTTGGAATTGGGAGCGGTGGTTTTTGCTCTTCGACTGTGGAGACATTATTTGTATGGCACTAAGTGTACGGTATACACCGATCACAAAAGCCTACAATATATTTTGGATCAGAAACAGCTAAATATGAGGCAGCGTAGATGGATTGAACTTCTGAGTGATTATGATTGTCTTATTCGTTATCACCCGGGAAAGGCGAATGTTGTTGCTGATGTTGAGCAGGAAGGATAAGGAACCGATTCGAGTGCGTGCCTTAGTGGTGACGGTACATAATAATTTAACCGAACAAATTCGAAATGCACCAATTGAAGCATGCAAGGAGGAAAATATTGGTGCCGAAGGATTTCGTGGCGAAGGGGAGCCATTTGAAGTTAGATCTGATTGTATGAAATGTCTGAAAGGACGAGTATGGTTACGATTATTTGGAGGATTAAGAAGTCTAATCATGTTGGAATCTTATAAATCAAAATATTCCATTCATCCTGTATTAGATAAAATGTACCATGATTTGAGGAAGTTATACTGGTGGCCGAATATGAAAGCTGACATTGCGACATATGTCAGTAAGTGCTTGATATGTGCTAAAGTCAAGGCTAAACACCAAAAGCCGTCAGGATTACTTTAGTAGCCGGAAATTCCTGTTTGGAAATGGGAGAGAATTACAATGGATTTAATTACAAAGCTTCCAAGAACACCATCTGGATATGATTCAATTTGGGTCATTGTTGATCGATTGACGAAATCTACTCACTTTATTCCGATGAATGAGAAGTATAAAATGGAGAAGCTTACTCGATTGTATTTGAAGGAGATTGTTTGTAGGCACGGGGTGCCCGTGTCGATTATTTTGGACCGAGACCCTCGTTTCGTATCAAGGTTTTGGAGATCTCTTCAAAAGTCATTGGGAACAAATTTAGATATGAGGACTGCTTACCATCCTGAAACTGCTGGTCAAAGTGAAAGAACGATACAGACATTGGAAGATATGTTGCTTGCTTGCGTGATTGACTTTGGTAGTGGCTGGGATAAGCACTCACCTTTGGCTGAATTCTCATATAATAATAGTTATCACGCTAGTATTAAAGCCGCACCTTTCGAAGCTCCATATGGAAGGAAGTGTAGATCGCCTATATGTTGGAGTGAGGTTGGAGATGCCCAACTCACAGGACCAGAAATGATTCGTGAAACGACAGAGATGATTGTGCAAATCAAGAACCGATTATTGGCTGCTCGTAGTAGACAGAAAAGTTATGCGGATGTGAGACGTAAACCTTTGGAGTTCGAAGTGGGTGACAAAGTTATGCTGAAAGTATCACCGTGGAAAGGTGTTGTTCGATTTGGAAAACGTGGGAAATTAAGTCCCCGTTATATTGGACCATTCAAGATTTTATCAAGAGTAGGTCCGGTGGCATATAAACTGGATTTACCCCGAGAGCTTCAAGGAATACACAATACATTCCATGTTTCAAACTTAAAGAAATGTTTATCAGATGAAGATCTTATCATTCCACTCGACGAAGTAAGGATCGACGAGAAGTTGCATTTCATCGAAGAACCCATTGAAATCATGGATAGAGAAGTGAAACAACTTAAGCAAAGTCGGATTCCTATAGTCAAAGTTCGATGGAATTCGAGTCGTGGACCGGAATATACTTGGGAACGGGAGGATCAGATGTGGAAGAAATATCCTCATCTCTTTGATTTTAATAAGAAGCGGGCGACAAGATGAATTGATCTTCAGGGACGAAGATCCCTTTTTAGGGGGAAATGCTGTGACAAACCGTCAATTTCAGGTCGTTATTTTATTCTCGAGTATTAAATATATTTTTCAATTTTATGATGAGATATGAACTCACGACTAACCGGGAGAATTAGGGCTTACACTTGTAATTTAAGTAACGTTTATGAAGAACCGACGAATTCTACGTAAGGCATCGACGTTTATATTTCCAAAATGCCGTAGAAATATTTTTATTGCATTCGTTTTTATTTTTCGTGTCTTGTACTATTTTTACTTTTTTTGAAAAACAACTACAAATCGTACCTTTTTAAATATCGGACTTTGAAAATACCCGTCTTAAAAATTAGTGGGACAAGTAGTAAACTACTTATCCCACTAATCTCACCATGCAAAGGGTGACAAAACCAAAGGGAGAGGTGTCCATTTGGCAAGCCTTGATCAAGTGTAACTATAACACTTGGCAATTCAAGTCTAGACATATATAAGCTCAATTTTGACCATCTAACTCACACACTAGCCATATTTTTAACCAAAAATCTGAGATTGCTCTCTCCCTCATCACCTTAGACGCCACATATAACACCGCAAACACCCATTTCATAAATTTTTAAAGATCAATCAAAGATGAACATTAGTGAATATGACTACCTAGTGTAATCCCTATATTTTTACGGTGATAAAAGAGGTTTTTCAAGAAGGTTTTTATATAAGTTGGGGCTGAAGTTACAAGGAGGTTTTTATAAGATATTTTAGTAAACAAAATGGTGATCAAAATTATTTTGGGTGGAGATTAAGCTTGGAGTTGAAGCCTTCATCAAGCTTGTTCTTGTTTTGACCATTGTGATCTTGTCTACACTTTTCTTGTGGTAAAAGATTTAATGAGTCTTGTTTAAGTTTATTTTGATTTGAAATGTATATGTATATGTACATGTATAATATTTGATGATCAAGCAATGAAAATGATAATGCATGTGTAGATCTAGGTTAATTATAGCTAAAATGGTCATTGAAACAAAAGTATAAAAATTCATAGGCTGTAATGAACAGTAAGTTTTATAAAACTCAGTAGGTTTGAGGTTGGATTTGATATCATGAGGTCATAGATATCTTTTATGGAACATTTGCAAATGGATGATTCAAGAGAGTAAATAATGAATGAGTTATGGTCAAAACACTAAAAATTAGTCTACTATGGACCTTGCTATACAATTGTGTAAAAAGTCATATTTACGAACTGAACCATTTAAATAGTGAGTACTATGGGTTGTAGCTAAAGTCATGTAGATTCTAAATCAGTTGGATGGTCAAGCAACTCTTTACGGTTTGTAAATGGCGTTAAAAATGGTGAAAGTGAAATTTCAGTCCGAAATTGTAACATGACCTTTATGTATAAAAGTAACCATAAGTATATTTATGACTAAAAGATGAACTAAAAGGGGTTTACATCTGTAAAGTGGACTTAAATATGAAGCCAAGCATATAAATATATAAATTATACTATTTATGGTTTATAAATTACAACTATTTTCGTAACACAAAAGTATACAAATTCATAAAAAAACCGGAAACTCTATTACATGGTAAAATGGTTTTATGACTAAAACCCGAGGTGGTAGGACCCACTTCTTGGGAGTTTTAAAAGGCTAATAAACTGATAATAAAAGTATCCCGACCCCGAGAACCCGAAAACTTATAATAAAAGTTGTATACTAGCTAAAATGGACCCGTAAGGCTTATTGGACCACTAGGCCCAATGAAACAAAATGGACTATATGGACTTAGCATTAGGCCTAACTCACTTGGACACTATAAATGGACTAAGACCTGGTCTTAAAATGATAATATCCATAAAAGAGCTTAATGGACTTGGTTAATGGGCTTAATGGGCTTTTGGGTTAATATGGACAATACTAGTTAAAATGGCTAAAAGTGGTAAATTAAAAACATGTAAAAGCTTAAGTTTAAAATACTTACATCATATAAACTTGATCATCATGTTAACTACATGTATATACATTATATCTATTTAAATTATTATGATTTTTTATAATTATTACCAACTAGAAACCTAAGACCCGTTACTAATTGTATAGGTCTTGGTTGATCGACTCGTCTACTCCCGAAGTTCTTATTCATATCGTTATTCTCTTCCGACATCACTAGTGAGTTCATAGCCTCACATTTTAATACTTTAATTGTTTTATAAACCCGCGAGGGGGATAACATGCTTGTTTTTAAAAATAGAACACAAGGGACCCGAATGTATGCTAGTAGCCTTGATTATTATAAGTTAGCTTAACTCGCTAGATAAAAGACCCGCGAAAATCATGAATTGTTAACTACCGGGTAATGGTAGACGCTTATACATGAAATAGTACTATTTGGAGGTGCCTCCTCCAATCCGTGGCGACTAGCTATCGTCTCGTGTCGGAAAAAAATGACACTACGGATGCGTTGTATAGAGAATAATATGCACTCATAGCGAGGGTGTATAGTGGGCATTTTTATTATATGGTAACGTTCAATGTCATGAGGCTTATAATAATCCCCCTATAACTTTGTCTGATTCCACATGATATTGCTCTTGATGATTTTGACCCAAACGATACTTGTGTTCGAAATTTAATATATATATATATATATATATATATATATATATATATTATATATCTTATATATATATATATATATATATATATATATATATACATACATATAAACTCTATGGATTCACTCAACATTATTGTTGACTTTTAGCATGTTTTATCTCAAGTCCTTGAATGTATTCGGTAATTAAGATTCGGCGAAGCTAATGAATAAATATTTTGAAGCCCATTTAAAGAATATTCAAAGAAAATATTTTAAATGATGTATTGATTATGAATATATTTGGGACCTATGTGTGGAAACTTTTATTTCGAATGGTTATAATTTAAAAACGTCTCTTTTCGAGTGTTTTCTATGCTTGAGTTTATTGTATTAGACGTTGACCCCCAATGACCTTACGATGAGATATAGAAAAATGGGGGTGTTACACTTAAAACTTGGAGGCATTATTTGTACGGTACGAAGAGTGTTATCTATACGGATCATAAGAGCCTTCAACACATATTCGATCAGAAGGAGTTGAATATGCATTAAAGGAGGTGGATTGAGTTATTTAGTGACTATGAGTGTGAGATTCGCTACCATCCAGGTAAGGCGAATGTGGTGGCAGATGCACTAAGTAGGAAGGAACGAGTAAAACCTAGACGTATACGAGCAATGGCTATGATTATTCAGTCTGGAGTAAGAGAAATGATACTAGCATCCCATGGTGAGGCGTTCAAGCAAGAGAACGTACTTGCATAAAAGCTACATGGTTTAGATCAACAAATGGAAAGGAGAGAAGACGGGAGTTTATACTTTATAGACCGTATATGGGTTCCGTTAGTAGGAGGTGTGCGAACGATAATTATGGACGAAGCTCATAATACTAGGTACTTTGTACATCGTGGAGCGGATAAGATGTACCATGATCTTTTAGATATGTACTGGTGGTCGAGAATGAAAAGGGACCTGTACTAAACTTATATTAGCAAATGTTTAAATTGTCTAGGTGATGGCTGAGCTTAAAAAGGCTTCAAAGTTTTATTGTAACAAACCGAAGATACCGAATGGAAGTGGATAAGATCACCATGGATTTTATCACCAAGTTACATAGGACGAAGAGTGGGCATGATACGATTTGGGTAATAGTCGACAGGTTGACCAAATTGGCTCATTTTCTGGCAATGCGAGAGGATTATTGTATTGAGAGACTGGCAAGGTTGTACATCGATGAGATAGTCACTCGACACGGAGTTCCCGTGTCGATCATTTCGAATCGAGATGGACGTTTTACATCACGATTTTGGCTGACATTGCAAAAGGCTTTAGGGAAAAGATTGGATATGAGTACAACTTATCATCTTTAAATGGATGGACAAAGTGAGCGTACGATTCAGACTTTGGAGGATATGTTAAGGGCATGTGTGATAGATTTTGGTGGCAATTGGGATGTTCACCTACCGTTAGTAGAATTTTCTTACAATAATAGTTATCATTCGAGCATATGGTGTGCTCCATTTGAAGCATTGTATGGAAGGAAGTGTAGGTCATCCGTTCTATGGGCTGAGATTGGGGAAAGTAGTTTGATTGGGCTTGAGTTGGTACAAGAGACAACCGACAAGGTAGTTTTGATCAAGGAGAAGCTCAAAGGCAAGTGGATCGTCAAAAGAGCTATGCTGACCATAGACACAAGCCCCTAGAGTTTAAGGTTGGAGATCAAGTGTTACTGAAAGTGTCGCCTTAGAAAGGCGTGATGCATTTTAGAAAGAAAAGGTAAGTTGGCACCAAGGTATGTGTTGATCCCACTTGAATAAATCTTGCTTAGCTTGTAAAAAAAAGCTTAGTTGTATTGAATAAATCCAAGACAATTATAGTAGAAACTTTGATTGAATATATCAAAGACTATGCGAAATCTAGTATATGATACTAAGCAGAACAAGCAATAAAATAGTGACAAACAAGATTGTATAATACCAAACTTTAAGCCTCAATATATTAATACGAACACTCTTAATTGTGTTAGGGTTATACAAAATCTTGAAGCTATATATGATTGAATATGAAAATGAGATATTATGAAACTCTACAATACCCTAAGGTCTTTTCCTTTTATAACACCAAGAACGTAATGGGATTATCAAACGCGTTTTCTACTCATACATGATCTTTCCTAAAATATCTCATACATATCTCTTTAGCAGTACTAAAACAGGGGGAGACTAACAGTACTAACTAAGTGTAACATCAAAAACTCTTCTAGCAGTAGTAACATTTTGTACTGGCAGTACTAATATTACACTAGCAGTAGTAATGACTTAGAACTTTTTCTTCAATCTTGAGCAGCAGCACTAACTCCAACCAGCAGTTGTAACTTGAACCAGCAGTAGTAACAGTTAAGAATCCTTTTATTCCCAACAATTCTCTCCTAAACTTGATATTCATCATATTAATCATCAAGTTTCTTAAATAAAATCTTCTTGAACCTCAGGAGGATGTATCCAAACATTTCAAGTGTTCTTGAGCTATTTTGTGATGAGCTTCAAAAGCTGATAACATGTTTCATTCCAATAGTCAGCTTGTAGCTTCCTATTCAGCATGTCAGTGATGGTATTAGGTGAAAGGGGATATCTTTTCTCTACAAGCATATAGATGTGCATGTTTTTAAACCTCACAAAATGAATTCCACAAGAATCATATAGCTTCCAAAGGCAGTAATTCTTTGTTCCTTGTAGATTCCTCCATATATTATCTTCTACATCAGCTTCAAACATAACTTTTAAATCACCCCATAACACCCTTTCATATGCTTCCTCTGGCCTTGTATACCTATGCTTAGTCTTAACCAACTTCCACAAATTTTCCAAATCTTCTTTATCAAATTCTTTGATCAGTTGACTAAACAATGTGTATGTCTTGGTACTTCCATTAGCTCTTATTATTTCATAGGTTCCTTGCTTCCCCCCCTTCCATACTCTTATGGAATCCTGAATACTACAATGGGTGCAGGCTTGACAGCTAAAGGTATAGCATGAACTACAAATTCATCATCTGGAACAATCTTAAAGCATTGTTAAGATCTTCTCTCTCTTTATCATCATCATCTACCTTTTGCCTTTTAGAAGACTCTTGTTCTAGCTCATCTCCTGCTCTCTTTGAACCGCTTTCTTCTCTTGTTTCTCTGCCTTTCACCAACTCTGCATCCATGTCTACAAATATGTTCACTCTTTTCATTTCTTTCTCAAACAACATCTGAATCTCCTCAAAGCTTTTATTTCTTCAATTGAATGTGCTTGTATCCATCCATGTTCTTTAGATAAGTAGACATTATGTTTCTCTTTTAAGTTTTAGTTGGTGGTTTTCTTCTCTGCTCTTCTGCTCTAAGTTTTGCAAAATGTTTCTTCCTTTTATCCATGAGCTCCAAAAATAATCTTGACCTTTCTTCAATAGATATTTCTCCTTTCTCTTCTGCCTGTAATTTTGCAGCTAACTCATAGTCTGCATCCATCATAGCTTGAACATCATCCCATTCCGCAATGTTTGCAGCTTTACTAGCTTCTTCTTCTCTTTCTCTTTCAAGCCTGGCTTCTTCAGCTAACTCTGCTTGAAGTCTCTGAGATACATTAGCATCATATTCAATTTGATCTTTGTCTTTCACTTTCACTGGTTTCTCAGGCTCTTGCATGATTCCTTTTCCTTTATCTTTTGCTGGAATCTGAGATTGAGGTCTTGGTGTTGTTGTTGGTTTACTTGGCTCTTTAAACATAATTCCTTTATCTTTTTGTGATCTTGAAGCACTACTTTTGATCTTCATTAAGGTTTCAGCCAAAGTGATATCATCAGTGATTGAATCATCAACTGGTCTTGTAGGGCTAGCAGCACTAACATCCACATCAATTGGTACACTGGCAGTTGTAACTTCAGCAGTACTAACATCATGACCATACCTCCCCTGAGTCTCTGCATTCTCTTGAAACCATGAAATCCCTTCATCTTGGTCAATTTCATTCCTCCCTTATTTGGATGCATCCTCCTGATCACCCAAACTCTTTTCAGCAGAAGACTATATCCTGACTTTGAATAACCTCCTCTTGAGTTGTGGAGTTCTTGACTTTTTCTTCTTTTCCAACTTCTTGACTCTCTTCTTTAGATTAGTAATTTCCAAATCCTGAGCAGTCTTTATATTTTCCAAGTCAAGAACTCTTTCAGACAATTTTGTACAAAGGTCTATCAAATCATGTAATTTCATACTGTCCTCCCCACTTCCAAGTGTGTTAACTCTTAAGAGAGGTGGATCATTGGACTGTTTAGACAACTCTTCAAACTAGATTTGAGCAGGTTCTGTCCTCCAAATATGGTATCTTGGCGCCTGGACTACCCACCTGATATCTAATTCCCTAAGGGAAAAGATCATTAGGTATTTGCCGTGGATTGGGTCCTATTTATGTTACCACTGCCCTGCTCTGCCTCTAAGCTAGTAGCCGTAGTCGCAGCCCTTTCCACACTGTCTCCCCTCTCCTTATGGACAATCTCATCTGCTACAAGAGTAGTAGGTCCACTAGACTGAGATATCTCAGTGGCCTTTCTTTTGGTTTTCCTATGTTTTTTGGTCTTTTTGGGGTGTAATGATGCAACAGTAGGGATTGGTTCAACATGAGATAGTGAAGCAGTAGTAGGTGTATGTTGGGATTCAGTGGGTTGTCCTGAACCTTCACCCACATCTGCTTATGGTTGTATCAACATAGTAGAAAACAATGATGTCATAGTCCCTAAAATATATTTTCTTTGCCTTCTTATGTTTGCAAAAACATTTTTAGTATGAGAAGGTGTATCATATTCATCATTAAAAACTGCTGTAATATTTTCAATTTAATTGTTCAAAAACAGTTGTAAAAATCTTAGATACATTAAAAACTTTTTATAATTAGGATCCAAGTTTCTTAACATACCGCCAAAAATCAATTTAGAAAAATAAAACTGTTGTTTCTTAGATAACATATAACTGTTGATGCTATATTAGTACCAAATTCATTCCAAGCAGTTGATTTAGAACTTAAACATTGTAAGATGGTATGAATGAGATACTTCCATTGAGGGGAAAAGAAAGGTTTTTAAAAAGTAAGTTTATCAAAGCTTTTCATATCCCATCAATTGAATGTTTTTCAAAAATCTCAGTGTTTGTAAGACAAGTAATACCATCCTCATCATCAAAGTGAAGATCTCTCCTCACAGATGATTCTGTTATTACTATAGTCTTGCCATCAACTTTGGCACGTATTTGTGTTTCATTATAATCACTCTGTCTGTTTTTATTTCACACATCTCTCTTTCTGTTTTTATTCTCACTTTATCTCTCAATTCTTTTTCTCACTGAATCACTCTGTCTGTTTTTATTTCACACATCTCTCTTTATGTTTTTATTCTCACTTTATCTCTCAATTATTTTTCTCACTGAATCACTCTGTCTGTTTTTGTTTCACACAACTCTCTTTCTATTTTTCATTCTCACCAATTCTCTCAATTCTTTTACTCACTGATTCACTCTATCTATTTTTATTTTCACAAATCTCTCTTTCTGTTTTTGAACTCACTACATCTCTCATTTCTTTTTTGCTTTCAATTCTCTCTGTCTGTTTTTATTTTCTCTTAATTCTTTTAAGCTCACTTTTTCTCTCTATCTGTTTTTGCTTTCTCTCAATTCTCACAGTATTAATTATAACAGCAGTACTAATTATACTTACCAGTATTAAGTTAGGCCAACAATACTAACTTGAATTTCATCATTAGCTGTTGTTCCATTCCATTTCAAGCATCATTTATGCATAATCCGCTGCATATTAACATAATTAACCTCCCCTCAATCAATACTTCAGAGGTTAAGCATTCCTATACTTGCAATCAGATATTGAAATCTGCCAACATTAAATGCTTTTGTGAGCAAATCTGCAACATTCTGATCTGTATGAATCTTGATCATCTGAATAAGCTTCTTCTCATTTGAATCTCTGATGGAGTGATGTCTAATCTCAATGTGCTTAGTCTTTGAGTGAAACACTAGATTCTTAACTTTGCAGATGGTTCTTTCATTGTCAATGAAAATCTTAGTATTCATGAAGTTGTAACCATAATCCAGCATTTGATTTTGAATCCAGAGTACTTGTCCACAGCAACTAGTAGCAGCTACATACTCTGCTTTAGTAGTAAAGTTGGCAACTATAGTTTGCTTCTTGCATTGCCATGAAATCAATCTGCTACTAAGAAATTGACAACCTCCTATTATGGATTTTCTGTCTAAACTTGCACCAGCATAGTCACTATCAGAGTAAGCTTCCAAATCAAATGGTAAGTCCTTAGGATACCAAAGGCCCAATTTAGGTTGACCTTTCAAGTATCTAAAGATTCTTTTCATAGCATGAAGATGTGAAACTTTAAGTGTGACTTGAAATCTTGCACAAGCACATACAACAAACATTATATCAGGCCAAAAAGCTGTTAGATACATCAATGATCCAATCATTGATCTATATAAGTGAACATCAATGATACGGCTTTTTATAATATATAAAATATAATACTATAGGAAATTTACCAATTTACCCTTGAGGACAAAGGCGATTTGAAAACTCCTCAAAATA